>JAQHUG010000083.1:5115505-5136996 GCA_028555095.1 Dicrostonyx torquatus | reverse complement strand
ATTTTGACTTTGGAATGCTACAAACTGATAAGCTTTGTTTAGGAAATTCACCTGTTAGGAGCAATTATTAAAACTTTCATGACTGTGCATGGACTGTTTTGTCCACCAACTTAACACAAAGGCCATGGTAATGGTGATAGATCTAAATTTCTTAGAAGATGAAAAGAAAATAAAGGAATAATTGAGAATTTAAAATGAAACATTGCTATATCTCGCATACTGTATTGTAGTAATTGATGTGAATATCTTTCTTTTTTTTTTTTTTTTACTTACCAGTGGCCCTTCCAAATCAAGGGAATCAAAGTTGTAAATAAATTTCACTCAGTGGTACATTGTTTTCATTCAGCTTATGTTTACTGTGAACTCTTTACTATGTGCATAATCATATATCAGGGTAATATATCTCTAATTTTTATAAGAACTAGCAAAAGTAAACATTTTTTAAAAACCTCTATTTTGGTTTTAAGTATTTGTGTACTTAATTTAGAGAAATAATTTTTAGTAAATTATTCATTAAAAAGTCAGCATCTGATTTCTTATAATCACCATTAAACACAGAATTGTAGTTTGGCTCCTGCCAAGAAACTTTACATTACCTTTGAGGATATAGGATTGCAAACATTCATTTTGACAACTGAAATTGTTTCTAATACAAAAAACATGTGCAAATCGTGTTAGTCTCAAAACAGTTGTGGAAAATATGCAAATGTCTTGAGTCTCAAAATATTAGGACAGTCCATTTTCTTCTTATTTCCCAAGTGTCTACTTGGTTTTATTTATGCATGAATAATATCCTAAACCTTGGTTTATTACCAAATTTTGATCATACTTAAAACCCTTTTGCTTCATATGCAATATCCTATTATTGTATTTTCAAATTTAAGTTCTTCATTTTAAGAACTAACCTGAATCATTGTAAGGCTGACCATTAAAGGATACACATATCTGTAAAGCAATGTTTGGTTAAATGAATAGGTTCTACTTTTATAAATTTTCTGTCACTTACATCTTCATTATTATTCTTTTTAAAATGAGTTTTTCATGTACATTGTTATTCACTAATATAGTCTGTGTCACATTCAAGTTTTAAATTTTAAGTTTCAATCTGGAATTAAATTAAAAAAAACTAACTAATTACATTTCATTGTAACCCCAAATGTTAAACATTGTAGCTGGATAATTCTATCAAGTAAAGTTTAACAACTTTTTAAAGGAGCAGAATTGCTAAGAAATTAATCATTTCTGTACAATATTAATGGACATTACATTTGATTAATTTACTCCATATTTAATAATATTCAAAAATTTCTTTAACAATGAAGTAATGTCAAACTATTATTTTCCACTTTATCTGCTGATAACATGTATTAAAATTGTACATTAACTTGATAAAATGGCTTCATAACATGATTTGTATGTAACATTTATTTAAGCTATATTCTTTTAATGTTAAATTTACTTCATACTTTACAGGACTGCTTACATTTATTATTTTTAACTCTGACAATTATCAAGAAAATAAAAATATTATTCCAATGTTGTTTTTAAAAAATGATATTCAAAGAAGAATGGCATATTTGAAATGACAGAGGTATTGAACAAATGTCATTGCATGGATTTGAACCTTTATTTCCTAAGAAAATCATTTGATAAATGGACAAATTGGACACTGAAAAACAATGAAGTCAACATTATAATATTAAGAGATAGGAGTTGAGTGGTGTATGAAACCAACTGCCTCACTATAAAGGGAACATTGAAAGCTAAACAAGATGAAACAGTCATTTGAATCTGGGAAGAGTGAAATGTATCTTTAGAAATCACAGGAAGAGATTGCTGATACTTACAAATGTTATTTGTGTGTGTGTGTGTGTGTGTGTGTGTGTGTGCGCGTGTGTGAGAGAAAGAGAGAGAGAGAGAGAGAGAGAGAGAGAGAGAGAGAGAGAGAAAGACCACTCTTTCTCCTATCTCTCCTTTTCTCAAATGTTCATGAACTATTATTTACCTACCCACCAACCCACATGCATACATCACCAATTCACTACAATTTTCTTTATCATTTATCTACTCTCTTATCTCATCATCCATTTGTCATAATAACCCATCATGAACAAAATTGTGAAAATAGGGGATTAACAAGAAAACAATGATATTGCAATTTTGTGCATTGAAAACAAAATAATTATAATCTAAAATATAGAGAACAGATACTAATTTTTCAAATATTCTCATAAATTCCTTTCATTATGAAGCAAATTGGATAATAATGTCATTTTAAAATACTTAACCAGCTGTGAACTGAAAAGCATGCAATACACATGGAATTAATTTTTATTTTGTATTTTTGTATTATAATTTGAGCACATGCAATGACTTAGTTTCTCATCATCACTCATGGCAAATGTACAGCTAATTTTTGGCAGGTTGTAGAAACAAAATCTCCACAGTCACCAAGCGGCTCCTCTCTTTTAAATGTTGATCACTAGTTAAAATTAAAAAATAAACATATACCAAACCCAGTGCAGCAGTACAAACAACTAAGAGGAAATGGAAAGCCACCAAATTACCACACAAACAACCTCTCCATTTTAGGGTCCCCGTGAAGATTCTTGAGCAACTCCAGATGTTTCAAGACTTCTAATAAACTTGAGATAATTTTCCCTGCTAGCACCCAGACTTCTTGAGTAGTTCCTCATGATAGGCACTGCTAAGAAGAGCTATTGTAGACAGTGAAAAAGAAATGTTGAGCAATTGAGGCACTGAAGCATTCCCCAAATTGCTTGCTCCTGCCCGTGTTAACATTTTCTCCCACTTAATCTTTTTAATAATTTTTATTAAATCTCTTAATGTAAGGTGAAAGAAAAGAACTCTCAAATGTACAAAATACTTGGAAAACTGTTTTAGGCAGGAATTTGCCTATCACTTGACTCACTTTTATGATTTTATTCACTGAAATATTTTGCTTTATTTGCTTGTCAGTTCTTGAAAAAGGAGACATTGGTCATTGTGCCTCAGTGATATCAGTTAAAACGATTATTCTCTTAGGTTGATTTTGGTAGTGGAGCTTCAGATAGATAGTGATTTTCAAACTTCCAAATGCTGCAATCCTTTAATACAGCTCCTCATGTTGGGATAACCCCCCTACTTCATAAATGTAAGTCTGTTACCATTATGTCATAATGCAAATATCTGATGTGCAATCCCTCTGGGGTTGAGATAAATCATTGTGACTCTCCAATCTCCAAAATTCATTATTCACTGATTATTTGATTTTTATTTTTTGCCATATTTTATTAGATTCTGGTTTGAGGACAAAATTAAGAATAGGAACAAATAATTTTTATGACTTGTGTACTTTAAAACAAATATTCAAACTATTGGCATCAGCAAGCTTAGTATCAGGGTAAGATAAAACTTTATCATAAGATAATCTTGACAAAGATAACCTGTATTCTTCATTAAAGTCAAAATACTGAATCAAAAGTCATAAGCATCACATTTGTATTTAGCTGTTTTGAAGTTTCTGAGATTGCAATATATATTTGCAAAAAGCAGACATTTAAATATATATATATTTTACATGTTTTCTAAATAAAAAAGTGTTGTTTGTGATTATTTTAAGCCTTACACTCAAAGGAAACAAATGATAAGGCTTTGAAGGATGATAATGATCTCACAAAGAAAAACACATATTTCCAAATCATTTCCATATTTCTTTCAAGTGTACATTAGAATGCATAGATATAATTTTGTAGAAATCAAGGCAAGAAAGAAGTGATGTTGATCTCCCTTCAATAGCTCAGGAAGAATATTCAAAAGCATTTGTTTTCTCATGTAGCTACCTATATAACCCATGTATGGGGTCTTGTTGTAACAAATGCAAAAGGTACTTACTAGGGCAGAGCACATCAATAATCTTGATCCAGATTTGGAACTATAGGGAATCTAAAGAAAAAAGTTGTGTTGGTTTATTTACTAAGCTTCTTGACAGAGAAAGTTTGGAGTCCAAACAACTATCCTGTTTTCTTACCATGCAAATTTCCATATCTATTAGGAAGTAGTGGAGCACACCTTAAATCTCAGCACTCATGAGGCATATATCTCTGAATTCCAAGGTAGCATGGCCTACAAATCGAGTTCTATGATAGCCATGACTTTTACAAAGAGTAGCCCAGGGGAATTAGAATATATCTCCTAGGTAAACTGGGAACAAGAGGCGCAGCAAAAGGGAGAAGATGGTGGATAAGAACGTGAATGAATGAGATGAGATGCAGACTAACACTTTCCTCTTCCCAGAATTCTCCTGTTCTTATTGACCTGCCTCTACTTCCTGTCTGGTTGTCCCACCTAAACTTCCTGCCTGGATACTGGCCAATCAGCATTTTATTGAAGATAATACAAGTGACAGGATAAAAAACCATTGTCCTACATTACTCTCTCCCCAGTTTTTTTTAATCAAGAACTCTGAATCTAATATCCTTTGTTTAGCTTTTCTCCTGACCATTATCCATGACAACTTGTAACCAACATTCTAAACAAAGGCAAACATCCATAATCCATTTTTTGGCACGGGGGGGGGGTGATGTGGGCATAGTTTTCTGAGCTACTTCCTGCTGATTGGGGGCACTGATAATCTTATGAGGACCTAAAGAAAATATTAAATTATGGTTAAGTCTTGAATGGAATATTCTGAGAGGCTTGATCATCTCAGCAGTCTTAAAATTGTTCTGGATGCAAGACTCAGACATCTGGAACATCTGCTCCTATCAGAGATTTCTCAGGGGAGATTTGCTTGTACATATTTGGTTTTTCTCAGCCCAAAATAAATCCACAGCCTCATTACATATGGAAACAAAAGCAAAACCTCTTCTCTAAAGTAACATATTCTCTAACTTAAATTTTGAATTCAAAGCATTTTCAAAATATTTATGTTGGATTAATCCAGCAACATTTATAATCAAATGTCTCTTAGCAGTTGTTGCTTCTTTCTCAACATTCAAACAATTCAAAGACAACACTATAGCATGCAGTATCCAGACTCTCTTTGTATTTTCTGTAACCTTGGTTTGAAGCTATGCACTAGAGTTTGGTGGGGTCACCAGTTCATACACAACTGAAGGCCATGACTCTCCCTTTATCTGGATATAATAGTAAAAAAAAAATCTAAAGAAAAGATAGGGCCTCCTGAGGAGTTTCCTCCATCCATGTTTAGTTGCTGCCTCAGACATTATTGTGCAGGCAGTGCACTGTAGCTGTTTTGAGTTCTTGGTTGCAAATGTTTTGTCTTCCACTTGAATATTGCATTGCATTGTCTTTCTGTTTTTACGTTCTTTTTGATTCCTTTTCCACAGTGTTCCATGAGCTTTAGAGGGGATTATATAAATGTCTTATAGAGAACTGAGCAATTGTCACTTGTTACCACACCTGTTTCAGCAATGAAACTTTTGGGTTTACCATTGTTTATTAGAAAGAGAGGTTTTTGTTGACCAACATATGTATGTGTAAGTGTGTATGTGTGTGTATGCATAAATATATAGAGAAGGGGAGAAATCGACAGACTGACAGAGAGAGAGAGAATGAGAGTGAGTGAGAGAAAACACAGTTTGATGCTATGAGAATAGAACTAAAAGTTATATTTTCAGTTCTGCCTTATGGCACATGATCTCCACTGGCATTAACTTTGAGCAGAGGTACTTATCAAGCATACATTCACTCCTGTGTAACAGAGCTCAAATTCTATTCCAGTCAGTTATATGTAAAACTGTAGCCTCTTTATTACAGAATGTGCTCATCTTGCCTAGCAGGTTGTCTTGTAGTTCAAAGTAACCACAGCTGATTAAGGTCATTGACATCTCTCCCACACCCCAGTAAACTGCATATGACTTCTGAGACTCTGAAAGCCATTCAACAAGAATGGACTTTTAAGCACTGTTCTTGTTTTTTAGATAGTACCTTGTGAAGAAAAACTAATAGTAATCATCAGAATATACAAAAAGGTATCAATAAAATATAGTTGACTAAAATTTGAGTATAAAAAGTAGAAGGAGAAAGCCACTTGTTGGTTCATGCCCACTTAGTCCCAAAATAATCACATGGAAACTGTATTAATTAAATCACTGCTTGGCCAGAATGCCACAGCCATGTGTTTGTGGGTTTGGGAGAGAGAAGAAAAAGAATATAGAGAATTACAAAAAGAAAGAAATGGTTTAAAACAAAACAAGGCAAATCATAGAACATAAAGAGACAGTAAAAATAAATAAGCCACATAAATATGGAATATACACAGTCTGGATTTTGTATACTATTGTGTCTTCTTTGAATGTTTTCATTGTGAGGGAACTAAGTACAGAGATTCATTTCATTGTATAAACAGCTAAGCTAAACCAGCGTGTATATTATAAAGTTATCTTGACTTCAGAATTTGGGTCTAAGGATATGTTGCTTTGGAAAAGAGATTCTTTTTTTTGTTTCCATGGAGGATGAGAACCTGTGGAATACTTCCAGACTGATGTAGTTTGATGGAGTAAGACTCTCTGAGGGATTGCCTTGAATACCCCTCTAAAAATTACTTTGCCAAATAAACAGCAGGAAGAAGTTTGGGCAGAATTACACCCATATTCCCAAATATTGTCTATAAATTTTTCCTTATATTTAAAAGGGATATGCTGTAGAAATTTTTGTTGATATGGATCTTGGTTTATTGTTAAAAATTTAAGGTCAATTTTGCTATATGTATTTTCTGCTCTTGATTAAGGTATTGTGTTTGTGCAGCTCATTTTAAAAAAATATAATGTATAATTAAGATATATAAGTTAACAGATAGTCATCTATAATGTAATTTATAGAGTTAATTAGATTTTATATATATGCAGAGATATATTTAGGAGGCATAGGCATTCTTCAAATGTTTCAAAGGCTACAGAATATAGCATTTAAAATTTTTTAAGATGTTAGGAAATTTATGATGATGAGACACATCTGCTCCTTGCAAAACCAATTACTTCAATAGGAGGATGGACATTGAAGAGGCTCCTTATGGAGTTTGCTAGCCATTTTGGGCAAGATACTGTTATTTCCTGGACTGCTTGATGAACTGTACATTCAGGAATCACAGAGAAATGACTGTTGAACTTTCCTAAAGGTGAGACTGTCCTTTAGGATTTGTGTTTCATGAAAGATACTGCCAGAAATTCTGCAGAACACAGAAAAATGTGACTGAAAAACTGTCAATATGGGTGGAATTGTCTTTAAAATTTAATGCTTTGTGGAAAGGTCTGCTGGATACTATGGCACTGTAGGCTGAAAATGAATGCCCAAATGGTACAGAAGATCTTTGGGTGACTGTCCAGGCAATGAGATGTATCTATTAAATCTAGGGTCCTGGAAGTTGCTTACAATGAGCTTCCTATTTACTTAGGTAATATTATATCCTTCTGGGGTCTTGGATAGAGCTGGAAAATAAATGGTTATAGTTATAGTTGCCCTTAGGTATTATAAAAGAAAAAGTATATATGAATATTGTAACTATAATTCTTGCTTGATAACTCTTTTGTTATATAATTTTACTATGTTAAAATTAAAACCTTCCTTTTTATTTAAACAGAAAAGGGGAGGTGATGTGGGATTTCCCTCTGTATGCTGTGATTGCCATTAATGAATAAAGAACCTCTTTGGACTTATAGCAGGGCAGAACATAGGCAGGTGGGGAAAACTAAGCTGAATGCTGGGGGAAAAGTAAGGTGGAGTCAGGGAAAAGCCATGTAGCCCCTCCAGAGACAGATGCCAGAACTGTGTGATTATTGTGGGACTAAGCGGCTAGGAAAAACTAGTGGTCTTCTTACTGCATAAAAAAGGTTCGAAATGGTCCTAGAACAGATGCTTATATTCATATAAAATAATTCTTAAAACCAAAATACATGTATGTGCAAAAAAAACTTATTTAGAAATGTAGAATATGAATGCCTATAAAAATAAATAAGAATTCAACAAGTGAGAAAAAAATGAAAGAACAGTTTGATATGTGCTATAGGTCAAGAACTGAGTATTTACCAGTAACTGAAGATAAAGGCACTTAGCGTAAAACAAACGTAGAAATAAGAATATGTTGTTTGAGGGGAGGAATGTAGATAACCTGACTAGTAACCTGAATTTCAGAAGTGTGTAGTTTTAATTCAGTGACTTAGATAACAATAACAGTTCTCATTGCAATTCTATTAGTCTTAAATATTTGTGTTTATTGCATTCTTGTATTGTGACCATATTACTATTTCTTAGGTAATGACTCATGATTTCTACCTTGGAAAATTTTGAGTTTGGGATTTAGACATATAAGGTAGTAAATTCTGCAATAACAATCTTTATTCCATTTACTTAGCAGTATCTGTAATTTTTATTTCCTATTATTAAAAAGGTAGTTGAAATAAAGTATTTTTTTAGAAAAATAATAGAACGGTTTTGCTTATGTAATTCTACTTAGAAAGTACCTTGGACAATGAAGATGCATAGTCAAAGAGTGTGTTGCTCCCTAAAAGAGAACAGAACATGTCGTTTTCTCATTCGCTCTGCTTCTCATATTGCTTCTAGTAGTCTCCATCCTGTCTTCTGTTTCATGCACTTTTCTTTTCTTTTTATTACTGCTTTAAATTCATGAACATTAATCTGTCTGGTGCTTAAAATACATAACACTCTTAGATGATAGAAAAATAAACCAAAATCCTAATTAAAACTGAACACACACACATGCATGTGCATACACATATGTATGGATAGATAGATAGATAGATAGATAGATAGATAGATAGATAGATTCATGTGATTACATCACCTAATATAGAACATTATTTGGGAATGAATGATTTTCAGTACCCAGAAGAATCCCAAAATTTAATCATAGTTGTGTTTAGCTGATAAAAAAGTATTCTTTTATAGAAGGAATAATTGCTTGCTATTGATGAATGACTTTTAAAATATGTGAATAACTAGAATTGTGAGGTTGCTACTAGCAATTAACTTTCACCCACAGAAGTTTCAGGTTAAATTTTCTTAGGACTTAAATGTTCCTAGACAGACCCTAGTTTTACATTTCACCATCTCATTCAGGGATTTAGCAAATAGAACACCATAGAACATCACTCTCCAATTCAAATTTATGAGCAGAGCTAGATGTATATGGATTATGACTGCTCTCTGCTTCCTAAAATTTCTCCTTTTTATAGTGGCAAAATCATCATGTATTAATCTATAACAAATTCACAGAGTTTTGTTTGGATGATTTAAAAGCTTTTTCTTCCAAACTCCTATAAAAATAGTCTATAAATCGGTTAGCATAGACTGCCCATGGCAGCACATTTTTTAAATGAAAATTTTTATTGTCAATGGATTTTATGCAGAGAATCAAAGCCTGTTCAAATTGCCAGCAGTCAATTTAGTCCTGCTAATCTTTATACCTGCGGGCATAATTCTTAGAAAAGCTTTTGGCATGTTTCTTAGACTACTCATATAATTATGTGGAGGGACAGTGGATTCTAGTTGTCTGTATTATAATCACCTCATTTTATGTTTTGGTAAATGGAAAGAAAAGTCACTTTCCCCCAATTACACACCATGTACCCACACACAAATGGTCATAATCTTTTCGAAGAAGCTTCTGAACATCCATCTGAAATGAATAAATATCTCTTTGAAAAGATAATGTTAAAAGGTGTGTGTGTACATTTGACTTGAAGATGTACAGTTATAAATGTATAATCTATTTGTCCATTTTCTACAGTTATTTATGGTTTTACAAGACCTACATGGTTACCATAGCAACAACTTAGAATAGTCATGGTCTAAAACATATTCTATACCTGGGACCAAAGGTAGTTTTACATAAGGTGTACCATGTAGTGTAGTTCTTTTCACGATCCTACTTTAAAGATTCAGTCCATGATCCTAATGTTACAGTGTATGATCTTGAAAAAATACAATTCCATGATCAAGTAACTCAATCAGAAAGACCATCGTCATATTTCTGGACAAGGTGCTGCTCAGATAGCTCCACGTTGTGCTCCTGTTTTGCCATAAAGCTCTTTTTCATCCCCCCTCCATTATCTGCTTGTCTGTGTCACTGTCTCTCCCTGTGTCTGTGTTTGTTGTAATTGTTTGTTATTTTTTGAGACAACATATTTTTATGCTGGACTTGAATTCACAATAGGTTTCCTTTCTTAGCCTCCCAAGTGCTGATATTTCTAGAATGTGCCACAAAATACTGATTGAGTTCCTTATTGTATAGCAGAAAACCCAATGGGACTCTTTTTCATATAGTGTTTACATATTTTATGTAGACTTATTTTTTTAGGAGACATAATGTCTTTTTTAAACTAATATATGTTGAAACTGAAGAATAAAAATAAGAAAAAGACAATGCACATGCCCTTAAGATACAGTACAGGGCAGCTTACTTTTTTGTTTTGCTTCTTTTTTTGTAATATGAAATGATAAATTGCCTTAGGAACTGTTTCTTCATTTTTTCTATTAAACTTATGTTTGATTTTTAGGCCTAATTTCATGTTTATGCACACATATCTAAAAGTAGTATCACATGACTTTAATGGAACATTTTGCTTGATTAACTAATTTCACTGAGTCTATTTTATGGACTGTAGGATAAGGATATTCATTTTATGGGTCCTAGGTATTTAGTGTAAATTATGTATTAGTTAATACATACTATATAACAAAAGTTTACTTAATGTCTAGTGTGTATAAAGCACTGTGCCAACTAAAGATGTAAAAATGACAGGTTCTGACCACAAGAATTTTGCAAGGAAATCAGAAAAATGAGACAATACCATTTTATTTAAATGACTAAAGTCTAAAAATTCCATGTAAATTCCATGTAAAGTGTAAAAATTCCATGTAAAGTGGGGCATAGGTGTGAACTGTTCCAAGGGAGAGGAAAGCTAATGCTGGTGGAGGGCAGCTAAGAAAAGTTGAGTAATTTTTTTTTGCATATTGAAGAATATGCAGGTGTGATTCTCAGTATATTCTTGGTCTGAATTAATATTACAACAAGTAATTAACAAAGGGTCCCTAGGCAGGTTCGGTGGCACATGATAGAGTCCAAACTCCTTAGACGGCTGAATTGACAGTGTCACTTAAGACTAGACATATTAAGACAATCAGCATCATACATTTAAAGCACATTCTAAAGAAACAAAACAAAGAGCCAAAAAGAAAAAAAAGGAAAAAAAAAGACAGATTCCCAAAGAAGATTCATTCTTGAGCAATGAACAGAGAAATGATGTCTGTGTCTGTGGACTGCAAGCAGGTATTTTTAAAGGTCTTTGAATACACTCAGATTGCAACTCACACTGTTTGTCACTAAGATCATAACAGAAAGCAAATGTGTTTTAGAAGAAATATTTTCCAACAGCAAAGGGAAAGAAACTCACAATACTGCAATGAAAGGGATATTTTTTAAAAAAAAACACCAACATTCTAAAGAAATACATTTGGATTGATTTCCATCTTTACAACACAAGTATAAAGAATGTTCAACAGTTTTTATGTGAAGTTGACTGATAGAAGGTGAGAAAGAAGTAGAAGGAAAAGGTAAATATTGGCCCAATTTCATGTACTACCTAATACTTTGGAACTTTTATAAAAAGTAGATACTGTATCTGAGTGCCTGGTTTGTTAGACATTGTAATAACACAGAATGAGCATTCTTAAAGAAAAAGAATTTATTCACATGATCCTTTGGAAATGTCTTAATTGGATTTTGAAGTCTTTGTTTGCACTTAAAAGAACAGCCCAGGATGATTATTCTATCTGGTCCTTGGTGTTCTTTATTGTGAGTGGTCCTTTACTTACCAAGCACCAGTAACTGTGTATCAGAAAATTCATGGAGAGAGAGAAGTTGATCCATCCCATTCATGAGCTTTTCAGAGGCACTCTATTCTTATCAAATCTATAACCAGCCCTCATACAAACTACATCTGGTGTGGGAGGTCCTTCTGTCTAGGTATTGCTTTTATTGGTTAATGAATAAAGAATCTGACTTGGTCCATAGAATGGGAGGAAGAAGGCGGAGTGAGAGAGATGCCATAGAGCCACCAGGGTCAGACATGCCAAAACTTTGCCAGTAAGCCTCTTCCATGTGGCGATACATATATTAATAGAGATGGTTAAATTAAAATGTAAGTGGTAGCCGATAAGAAGTTAGAGCTAATAGGCCAAGCAGTGTTTTAAATAAAATAGCTCTGTGTGATTGTTTCGGGTCTAAGATAGCCAGGTGGCCAGGAACCAAAAAGCAACCCTGCTTCCAACATACATCATAGAGGTATGCTTTGTAAACTCCTGTGAGAGTAAAATATTGAATATAATGCATACGATCTGGTTCTGATCCTAAATAAGACACAAATGCAAATATGCACAGTATCAAAGTGAATTCCAATAAACCATCATGAAATTAACCTGATTTTCAGGAACTGCAAACATTTCAGATTGAATTGATCCATTTTCTACAGAATTTTATATTGTTTATATGTGATAGACACTCATGCTTCATTTTTTATATTTTGAAAGAATTTCTTGGCCACTGTTTTAATTGCTTTTTAGCAATGTTGATTTAGGTTGGCATAACCTTACTAAAATCATAAAATATATAAGAGCTACAGAGTGAGACTATATTCAAAATCCTATTTGAGAACTATATTTATTGAGATTACTATTTATTGAGTTGGTTGATGATAACTGGTCATTAATATTGTATATGTAAGAATAGTTTTCTATAGAGTGTGCAGAATTATAAGTTCTACCAGTTACCTTTGAAATAAGAACAGACATGTGTGAGCACAACTTTGCAGTTTCCAGTTCTCCTGCTACACTTATTGTATAATTTAAAAACTACAAAAGAAATGGAATTTTACCATAGATAATTGCAGATGACAGGGCATTTGGATGAAGGTAGTCAAAGTTCACATATTTAGATACATGAAAATTTAAATAAAAAAACCGTTGCTTTAGTCTCTAGAAGTTTTAGGTAATAGGATGAAACACTCAAAATGGTTATGCAATTTGATCACTTAATTGATTTTTAGGATCTTTAAATTCATCTTTATACTTATGCTTTCAAAGATTACCTTCACATTGTACAAATTTCAACAGCACATAAAAAGACAATCTGTTGCATATTTTAAGACAATATTTTTCTTTCTTTTTTTTTTAAGCATAGCAGTATTCAAGCTTTGTTGATCCAGAATCCAATCCACCTGGTACCACTTTGAGTCCAATTTAGACAAGTTTGACTAATCTCACCCTGCCTCAAAAACCTATAAATATTAAGCCGTGACTAAAAGCTATTTGTGATATTTCTGTCTCCTTGTCAACTTCTGGCTCCCTTTAGTTAATTCCCACCAGCTTCTCCATCTACCAGGTGATTCCAAGACTTCAAAATACATGTAGTATTATTGACCTTTACAAACATAATATTTCTGCCCCCAAATATCACTGATTATGACATAAATAATGCAAAATTTCACAATGACCTTATTATTCTTTTATTATACAGATTTTATTCACCTTTCACAGATAGTAAAGTTGGGAGAGTTGGATATCAGTGACTATGTTCAGGGGAATGAAGCCAGAGGATGACCTTTGCCCTCCAGGTAAGATGTGGGTAATTTTTTCTTAGGTTTGCATATGGCAAAAAAAATAACAAAATATCAGAAAAGTGAAAATGACTTGCAAAAATCCAAAAGCCATTTAGCTCAATGTTTCTGGTATGATAATACTTTTTTAACTTGAACTTTTAATAAATATATTTTGTTACTATTGTGCTATTACATTTTAACTTCTCTTCTTGCTTTCTTTTTTTTAAGATAGCACTAATACAAGGTGCTATTACATGGACTGGAAAACTTCGTGTTTTCTTGGTGCCCTCCCTAGCACAGTAAGTAAAATAAACTTCATGTTTATGTTGTGGACCTCCTTGCTATTACTTTTACTAGAGTATGTCCTACACATTTTTAAATACACAGGTGACAGTATTGATGAATAGTTAAAAACACAGCACTGACCATTAAAATGTATATTTGTTTAGTTACCTGGGTTTTATGTGTGTGAAGCCACAGTCCAAACAGACACAGGTTTTTACCCTTTTCCCTAAATTCTGAAATGTCACTGTGATATCAAGAAGTTCTTAGCATCATCAAGCCATATATTGAGATTTTCACTTGGCTTCTTATTCATTCTGGTAGACACAAGCCGTATGTCATTTCTTGAATAAAGTACTGCTCACTTATGAATTTTCAAAATGTGAGACACCAAATAAAGCATATTGGTTGTGCTATTTATAGTGATTTTTTATGAAATTTGAAGATCCAATACTTAGAGTATAATTTAAAAGCAAAGCTTTTCATCTTCTTGTTTTTCTTTTTGACATGACTCTAGAATGTCGTAGAAAGCATCTCTTGGTCTGTTTTGTGCATTGGAGCAGTCTGGATCAGCAGCCCCTGAAGAACACCCACACTTCTCAGATCATCAAAAAAATAAGCGTGTTTGTGGAGCATAGAGAATTCCTGAAGCATGAGGGTTGGGCTCCACAGAAGGCATTTGATTGTAGAAGCTCAGTAACACAGCATTTGATGCTACTTGGATGAAAAATGAAAAGGAAAAAGAAAAAATGAATAAATAGAAATACCACCACTAAACTGCAAATTGCTATTGATGGGTGGATGCATATACCAAATATTTGTTTTTATGTATGTAAGCAATGTTTAACATATATTGAATGAAACATAAAATATCCAAAGTTTTTCTTTAAGCTCTGTATTTTTGTAATTGCCACAAGGTTTCACTTAATGTCACGAGATTTACTGAAAGTTTTAAGGGAACTAAAATGCTGGCAAGCCACAGATGTTTGTAGTTTTCAATTTGCAAACTTGAATAACTGCAACTGTTTATTTAACACATATATGATTTCAGTTGATGATCATTTTTATATATGTCTCCAATCAGTATCGCCTAGGATTACAAGGAGATCTGTGATTATTTTCCCCCATGGCATGCTTTGGGTTATGGAAGATAGGTAAGCTTGGTGTTTGTGTTATGTATCTTCATGTTAAAATATTCTACTATAATTTTCTCTACATTTTCATTCTTCTGCTTCATTAGTCCCTTACTGTCAGCCTTAGTTAATATCATTGCTTTAGGGTAATTGACCTAATTATCTAGTACACAGAACATATTGAATAGGTTAACATTTCAGGTACAGTTATAATAGACATTGGTATGAAAGATGCCTCTTTGAATTGTGCTAAAGAATAGTTAAAACCAATCCTTACATATATTATCTTTGTGTAACTATTTCAGAGATTATTGAAAGATAAGAAGTAAATATTTTATATTTTGACATAGAATCATCTTCATAATACAAACTAACCTATTAGAATAAAATTCTATAAAATATCAACTAAGAGGAAAGTGCCTATTACTGCATATTTCACTAAGACTATTACAGAACTATTCATTTTTAATTAATTAACTAAAATGATGACTTCTTAATATAAATTGACAAAAATTCAGTCTATTAATTAAATCTTGCACCTTAATCTTGCATATTTGGGTTGATATATTTCAGTTATTTTATCTGAATTCACTGGAAACAATTGATTTAGATGAGGCAAGCCAATAGATATTTAATGACCTTTGTTTAATGTGAGCATAAGGTTTTCTATTGCCTAGTCAGGGATAAATTAATTTCTTTTCATATAGTTTTGTTGCAATGATTCTTATTATAGAAAAGAAAATCCCACATATTATAGGTAACCTCGTGTGTGTGTCTGTGTGTGTGTGTGTTTGTGATTTTAATTTTGAACGGTGACCTTATGGATCACAAATAGCTTTAGCACTGAAGTTTCAGAATTGTGAAACAACATGGGTGAACAATAAAGAAAGAAACTTGAGACACTGAAAACAGAGAAATACAAACAGAGATCCTGTGTTTGACAAAAGTCCATAAAAACTGGAGGTTTCGGATGTCACTCGATTCCATTATATTCAGTTCAACAGTCTTTTGTGTAACGTGATACTGTGAGGAGCAGAAAAGCGGCTGTCACCATCAACATATTTAAAATTGACCACTTGAGGATGATATGAAAAGAGGGAGGCACTGGGAAGTAATAGCTCATCATTCTTTATTTACAGTGGCTAAGGAATATATAGGGACATTTTTTTATCATCTATGATATTAAAATGTTAACGGATTAGTATTGTATATTTAGAACTTGAATTAGAGTAGGATTTTGAGTTACTGGAATAGGTGGTTGCCTCCCTGGATGTCCCACTGCAATCTATTTTGGAGTAAGGACAGTAAAGTTAGATTGCAAATGACTCACATGGTGGACAACAGTGAGCTTCTAGTCATGATTCCTGGCATACATTACATTTTCCTCTCTAAATTGTTGCTTAAGGTTATTGAGACTTTGTTTTCTCTTTTAAATGATTGAAAATATAAAATACTTTTGTTTTACAACTGTATTTGGCTTGCAAATTGGATATTGCCTTAATATTTAGTTAAAAAATAAATGAGTTGTAAATTCAACATGACTTTAAATATATCATGTCATAGATAATTGTCATACTATATATCAAAGCCTATGGTTCAGTAGAAGTATTTTGAGATATACACCGAGAGGTATGTATATATTTTCAGGGCTGGCATTGAGTATTAACTAACTGACATGTTGCCCCCTGGGCAAGACTACTTCTGCTCAACAGTTCTTGGTTGCCTGTATCCATTTGTGTAGGGTTGACACCACATGGTCTTTCCTTTTTCAACTGACAAAATATTTTTGGCAAAAATATTTTAATGTATAGATAATTTTGTTGTATTTTAGTGACTAAGTTTGAAAAGTATAATCAAACAGACCAATTAGGAGGAGAAGTATAACTTCTGAGTTGTGATATGCTTCTGAGTGTAACCTAAAAGTTAAATATTAAAAGTGATACTTTTAACCTGCATGATTAGGATACTGAATTGATTTGTCTTCTATTTCTACTTCATTCAATATTCCATTGTAAATCAGCATGAAAGAACAGAGCCCCCATGCTGAGTTTGTGCAGTGGTGGTTTTAATGGACTTTCTAGATTTAGAAAAAAAATTAAAAAGGAAGATATTGGGCCATGGAACCTAAAGATCACTATCTAATGCTGTACGAAGGAACTCCACCTGGACATACAGGTAATGTAACCTTACTGTATTTCCTTCGCATAAATTAACTGGAGGGCCTTCAAAGTTCAAACTCTGCACCATTCTTTTCCTTGTGGTATATTCTAATAAATTCTCAAGAGGCCCCAAAGCAAGGATGCTCTTCAAAGTTCTGAACAGCACTATCCAATAATGTGTCACATATAGTAGCCACTTATGTAATTTTTTCTTTTAGTTTTTATTTGTATGTGTGTGTGTTATTTTTCCATTCAAAAATTTCCACTTCTTCCCATCCTCCCATTCCCCTCCTGCTTCCCCAATCACCCTCCTTCCCCACTCCAGTCCTAAGAGAGGGCAGGGTACCCTGCCCTGTGGGAAGTCCAAGGCCCTCCTCCTCCATACAGGCCTAGGAAGGTGTGCATCCAAACAGACTAGAGTCCCAAAAGCCAATACATGCAAATAGTAACTATATAGAAATACTTAAGATATTTTAAGGTATCCTTTATTATTAAGTAATATAAAATATTATCCAGAAGAAAACAGTTGAAGTATAGAGTTCTTTGATAGGACAAAGTCATACAGAAAGTATGGTACAAATGTCTTTAAATGTTTGGGGGTTGTATGTGAAAATTAGATTTTTGTTCTATTTGTAAGCACATAACTTGAAGAAATGGATGAAAATGAATGTTTTAACAAGAAAAAATGATACTTGGGATCTTATTTTATGTATATTATCATAAGATTCTTCTTTAAATCCACTTTATTTTCAATTAGCCCATAGGAAGAGAGTGGGTCAGACATCTGGAACTTAGGAAGCATGCTGTAAATCAGAGGCAGTATTTCCAAGGAATTTGAGTAGAGACCTAGCTAAGGAATATTGGGTGAGGAGAGAGGCAGGAGCTTACACAGAATAAAGAGCCCTTGATACACATGTGTGCAAAGACTTTAGGATTTTATTTTCTTTTGACATAAAAAATCCATAAAAATTTTTAAGCAAAGAAGCAGCATTAACATGCAACGTTTAAAAGGAGGATCTCCTTCTCTCTATAGAAGATTAGAAACTTATGGCATGATGATCTAAAGAATAAAATGGGGAAATCATCTAAGAAGCATTTTGATGTAAATATGTTAAAGGCCAGGCAATAATTCCAAAGAACTCTATTACATTTAAAGCAAGTTGAGTCAAATGAAATGTTGAGAGTCGAGGCATCCAGTGTCATGGGAGACAAGCCAGAAGATTGTGTAAGTATAAAAACAAGTAAACACAGATTAAAAAGGAGGTGGAAGATATTTTCAAATTTGAATTTACTTGTGAGGAACAAAATGAATAAATTCTTTGATCATATTTATTTGTGATAATACTATATATAAAAATATATATTACAGGGATTGAAATCAATACATACTGATGGATATAACATGGACTTAATCATTTTCAGAGAAGTTGAAGACATGTCAGAGAAAGGAAATTATGATCAGAATATATAGTATTTATTTTCAATAAAAAAGCTTTAAATCAACTGAAACCTTTCCCCTGTTGCGAGGTAGGATAATAACTAATTGGAATTCTTTAAACTGAATTTCCTCCAAAAGCAAAGTTGAAAGCTGGTTACAGCTCCTGGCAGCTACAGAGAGCATTAAGATGAGTTCTAATGTCATAGCTATTTCTTAGGATGAAGACACTACCCCAGCTGCATCCTCTCTGCTGCAAAGCTATCTCTCCTGGAGGAATTTCTGTCTCTATGGAGACTGCCTCCATTTCGTTCAGTCAATTAGAGGTGAAAGGTATTCCATTTGCAGTCACCTAAGCTATGGAGTCCACCTATTTTTATCTTCATTCTTTCAGCTAAATGATATATTCTTATCAAACCAGAGAAAAAATGCCTCAGAATTGTGGTCATTTAATTTGAGCTTGCTCTATCTTAGGTACTCTTTCCTTTTGTTTCCAATATAACATTTTCTCTATATCTGAGAAAGAACTGTATCATTATGCTATCATTTCCAAATGTCTCGTAATTGTAGTTTTTCAACTGAAGTCACTGAAATTAAACATCTGTGTCTATACTAAATATTAATTTCATTCCAGTTTTTTCAATATTTTACCTAGGTAATTGTACATTCAGTGTTTTCTTGGGTAATGCTAGAGCATGCAGAGCTGTTTCAAAATAGCCATATTTTCACAAGATCATAAAGATTAAACTACTTCTTTTATTATGGATGTAGCTGCATCACTTGAATAAAATGACGTTGAATATGATTAGATGTAATTAGTATCCTGATCAGAACACTTTAAATGTACAAAAAGGAGTCAATTTAATTGTATAAAATCTGACTGCTTATGACTTGTTGTAATTCCGATATATTAATACACCTCTCAACCCTCATATGAGAAACATTATTTTCAGTGGGTGAAATTAACACAAACTGGCCAAGGAATAGAGAACTGGAGGTTACAGATGCTCAGTTGTCAAGGGAACAATCCTTCCCAAAACTCAGGTGTCATTTAGAAAACAGAATGAAAAGGGTCTAGGAATCAAAAACCATGGAAACACCTTCTGGGCACAGCAGGACAGTTACACAAATGAACTCATACAGGTTGAAAACAGCATGAACAAAACCTTTGCATGTCCAAGTAATTCAAAATCTCATCATGGAAAAGGGGATGAGCACACAATCCATGCACCATAGTACTATCAGCACTTGTTAGCTTCTGGAAACAGCTGTGTCAGTTTTCTTGCAGAATGTAGCCACTGGTAAGTCAATCACTGTCTAGTAGAAGATCGCACAGCCAAGTAATTTTGGAAGAGCAATTAGACTTGAAATTTTTTGCTTGTTCATTTGGTTTTATTCTTTTGGTTTAGTTTTGTTTATAAAGGACATGAAATTGGGTGATTAGGAAAAGGTAGCTATAACTAGAAATTTTGTGACCACAAATGAAAATGTCCATGACAAATAGATATATCAGTGAATCAAATTAGAAATTATTTGTAGAGATGTGAAACTTATGATTACTTTATTTGTCCTCAATACACTTCCCAGAATCTGACTCCATTTCCATGAATATTATCTTGCTAAGGTATCTTTATGATTAATAGTGTTGCCAGTTTTTTTTTTAATTTAGTTGACTGCAAATATTTTGTAAACATTCAAGAGCTGACTGAACTGGCTTCTATCAAATAAGATGCTTGTCTTGACCTATGAGGCCAACAGTTCATATGTTGCTTGATTATCAATGTGAGCTTCATAGTTAATTCTGAGATCATAGAAATATTGACAAACTGTTTAAATCACTGAGTTAAAACATGGGAAATATTTTCCCAAAAGAAATCATATGTAATTTTTCTAAAGAGGATAGGCAACCAAGCATTAGACACTGATCAATTACTTTTTCATTTCTCATGAATTTCCTTTTTAAATTATGTGATCTACTTGAAAAGAGGAGTTTTTATGTGACATGAATTCTGAAAGGTGGTATATTGTAGTTAACCTTCAAATACAATCTACTATGTGTCTAGGCTTCCCAATTTCTAATATGTAATATTCCTTATTCACTTCTCCCTCCAAGTTCCCCATCCCTCTGCTGACTTCCACTAAAATCATGTACATTTGATGGTCTCCAATTAGTGTACTGTTTCCTTCTGCCTTCTGTTCTACAGTTTCTACCTGACCAACAACAAACCATGACTGGAATATCTACTTCTCCTTTTTTCACCCCTCGGTACTAATTACTCTTCTGCTAGACAAAGCTATTAAATAGCACTGCATAATTACATGTCAGTGTGTCAGCCAGTTCAGATGGGTCTATTTTTCATCATTTTTCTTTAAAAAGGAAAAAAATGGCACTCCCTAACCAGCTAAGAAAAGAAGTCTTTCTATGAACTATTATAAACAATATCTCCATCTAAAGGTAAAACTCCATGAGCATTCTTATAGCATGCAACTCTGACCATACAGTTGTTCCAATGATAGTTCCTCTCTGACCTCATCAGTGAGCATCTTCAGCACAAGAAATATTTTTCCAGATTTTAATTTCTTAGAAGTACTTGTTCTCCTGAGACTGTTCACTCTCCTCTTGGTCCTCTCTGTGCAGTAGCAGTCTGTGCATCAGACAAATGGAATTGAGTAATAATACACAGACCTATGAACACTTGATTTTTGATGAAGAAGCTAAAATTATACAACTGAATATAAAAATCATCCTCAACAAATGGTGATGGCATAACATGGATTCTACCCATCCCTATGGGAAAAACTCCAGTCCAAGTGGATCAAAGACCTCAATATATCCAGAAACACT
>JAQHUG010000083.1:5069238-5087205 GCA_028555095.1 Dicrostonyx torquatus | reverse complement strand
GAAATTTCGCATGATGGATAGAGATAGAGCCAGAGACCCACATTCAAATCAGAGCAAGGGATTGAGCTACCAAGGTCCAGTGGAAGAGCAGAAGGAGGGAGAAAATGAGCAAGGAATTCAGGACCGTGAGGGACTTGCCCAGCAACTGAGACAGTGCGCTTGATCTATTGGGAGCTCATCAAATCCTGCTGGACCAGAACTGAATGAGCATATGACCAAACCGGACTCTCTGAATGTGGCTGCCAATGGGGACTGACTGATAAGCCAATGATAATGACACAGGGACCTATCTCTTTTGCATGTATTGGTCTTTTGGGAACCTATTCTATATGGATGCACACCTTCCTAGACCGAGATGGTGGGGGGCTTGGGCTTTCCACAGGGCAGGGTATCCTGCCCCATCTCAAGGAAGCAGGGGCAGGGCGGTGGGGTAGTGGGGAGCGGAGGTCCTGGGATAAGGGGAGTAAATGTAAATTCTTCTTTTAACAATAAAAAAAGAAAAGAAAACATGTTCAATTTAAATTAAATTGCAAGGTCTTTATTGAGTCTTTTACAAGGACATGTGCTCAACTATGTTCATAGCAGCATTGTTCATCATAACGAGAACCTAGAAACGACCTAAATGCCCCTTGACCAAAGGATGGAAAAGAAAAACGTGATACATTTACACAATGGAGTACTACACAGCAGAAAAAAAAATAATGGTATCTTAAAACTTGCAGGCAAATGGATGGATCTAGAAAACAATGTATCAAGTGAGGTAACCCATACCCAAAAAGATGAATATCATATGCACTCACTCATAAGTGTCTTTAGACATAAAGCAAAGCCAACCCGCCTACAATTCACAATCTCAGAGAACCTAGACAACAATGAGGACACTAAGAGAGACATATATGGATCTAATATACTTCTACATGGGAAGTAGAAAAAGACAAGATCTTCTGAGTAAATTGGGAGCATGGAGACTATAGGAGAGGGTAGAAGGGGAGGAGAGAGGAAGGGAGGGGAGCAGAAAAAAAATGTATAGCTCAATAAAATCAATAAAAATTATTTTGCTTCGAATAAAAAGCAAGTGTTTGTGGGAAAAACTGCCTAATTCAAGATGCTTCTCTATCGTGTGTGCCAATACACTGTTGTTGGTGAACTTTAACTCCCCCTTTTTAGCTTATCTTTCATGGTAATGGTAACAAACATAGTTTACTAAATAACAAGGCTCAGAAATATTGGTAAATTAGTTGAGTAATTTCAGAAATTTTTCTTGAAATTTTTCCATTACATTATATTGCAGCAAAATATATTTTGTACATAGTACTCCTAAATAATGTAATAATCTGAGGGACAAATTAATGACAGATATCAACAGAACCACAGATGGTATTTATAGTTATAAACCAAAACCATGTTCAAAAGTTGTTCCACAGTCTGATAGAATATAAAGCAAGTTTTCAGTTGAAAGAAAAGAAAAAAGGTCTGCCTTTATTCTCACATAATAAGAGTAGTCATAATATTTTATTTGGTTGACCAATGATAGTTATAATATATAAAGGCTATTATTTTATATTTACTTTAAGTAATGTGCATTGTAGTGTGTTTGTGTGCATGTTTTTGCATGCTACCATATCTGTGCAAGCTAGAGATATTAGATTGTCTGGAGCTGGATTTACATGTGATTGTTGGACTTACCAGTGAGCAACACAACATGATGGCTACAAATGACAATCTAGTCTCCTGCACGTCAATATGCATTCTTAACACTGAGATACCTTTCTAACACTGAAATTGTGGTTCTAAAGCTTAATGAAAAGGCTAAATAATACACTGAAGATAGCTTATATACTAAAAACTTGATAAAGGTAGAGAAACCATGAGTGTTGTTCAAAGTGAGCATGACATACTACATAACGGACATCTATCTCATGTTTTGGAAGCAATGTGTGGAGGATTTTCAAGGGAAATAGACTCATGTGGGTCTGATGGCAACCGCAGTACTGCAGCACAGAAATAGACTCATGTGGGTCTGATGGCAACTACAGGACTACAGCAGGGAAATAGACTCATGTGGGTGTGATGGCGGCCACAGGACTACAGGAGGCTTTCATTCCTGACTACATTGTTACCAAAAACCCATTCAAGGCAGGGTTTGAAATATCATAGACACTTTGAAAAAGGATTCAGATGCATATAAAATAAGGGATATCCCCCCCCCCACACACACACAGTAGAAGATGAAAAGGCAGCAACAGAAGAATAAGGTGTGGAAAGATTTTTGGAACATCGTGTCAGGAATTGTGTGTGAGTGGTGTGTTGTATTTTTAAAAATTACTATTTCTAAGGGGCTCGATGTTTTTGGGAAGTCTACCGTTGCCATGCTCCTAGAAATGACCACTCCAAAGCCTGATGTTCACGTGACATTGAACACTTCAATCTTCTCCCCTGTACTACTTTGACAAACTAATTTTTTTTGAGACAGGGTTTCTCTGCATCCTTGGAGTCTGTCCTGGAACTAGCTCTTGTAGACCAGTCTGTCTTCAAACTTACAGAGATCCACCTGCCTCTACCTCGCAAGTGCTGGGATTAAAGGTGTGCACCATCATCTGGCTATTTTAACAATCTTTAATGACTACTAATTTTGTGTCTGCCCTAAATCAGGACTAATAAGAATTTTCAAGGATTTACTTGTTATTGTTAAGTAATATCAACTGAGGATGGAACAGTGTGGTGCACTCAAATAATCCACACTGGCACTCCAGACAGAGACCAAAAAAAAAAAAAAGGTCAGAAACTTTCAAGTACTTTGCTGTTGGGCTACAGTTTTATCAACAGATGATAAAACATGAGGTATAAGATGTCCCATTCTCAAAAGAAAGATACAATTAAGTTTATGTGAATTATCACCCTCAGCCCACTTAAACATATTACAAAGGCTCTCTGATCTGCTGACAATATATATCAATAGTCATAGTTCATTTTTTCTTTCAGTTTTTATTTCTTTTATTTTTGAGGTTATTATATAATTACATCACCCCTTCTGTTACTTCCCTCCAAATTCTCTCATGTGTACCTCTCCTTGCTTTCTTTCACATTTATTGCCTACTTTCCACTAATTGCTGTTACATGTATATGTGTATGTATATACATATATGTTTGGAAATACATTCTGCTCAGTCTGTATAATGTTACTTATCTATGTGTTTTCAGAGATGACAATTTGGTATCTGATAAACAATTAGTATGTTCTTCCCTGCCTATGAACCATTATTTAATAATCCTCAATGTACCTTTCTTATATTAGCTTGCAGTAAAGTATTTGTTTCTAATTTCTTATTGCACTTATTTAATTTTCTGATATTAATAATTTTCTTTCCTATCGTAGATTTGAATTATTTGATTCAGATAAAAAATAAATTCACACCCCTCCTGCCCTGTGTCATAGCACTCCCAGGCAATACTCACTATTGCAGAGTCTTTTTCTTTTGTGTAATTGTAATATTTTTCTCAATGTACATTTCTTTGATTATTCACCATAAAGATCTCACCAGAAAAACTCAGGAATTATTAGCAACTGTGAAGAATGACAGATAAAAGACCTAGAACCCTTGTTTGTTATTTTAAATACACCAAACACAGAGAAGGTGTACACAATCTGGTTGAGTTTGTGATTTCCTTATATGTATTCCAGTGCCTGCATTTCCCAGCAGCATATTCCCAATGTACATTATTCTTTGGCATCTTTCCATCACCAGGTTTTTTTCTCCTCTTCTCCTCTCATATATGTTGCCTCCAATTCTTAGCCTCACCCCCAGTTTCATAAGTAATTCCTCACAAGTCTTTTGGTTTCTCACCCTTTCACCTCACAGTGCAAAATTACTCGGCTCCCTCCCAGAAAATTACTTTCTCTTTCATCTCGTACCTTTGGCATGCATTTCCTGTGGGGTTTCATCACAAGCAGCAGCAGGTGCTGTTAACTGGTTAAAGGCCATAGAGGGGACAAAAAAAATCATTAGACTCAGTTGCAACAGCTGGAATTTTAGGTGCAGAAAATTGTCACTAACAGGTTCACACTGATTCTCTGACAGTGATTCACAGAGTCCCATTTGAATATATTAGAAAAAGAAAGAACTGAAAACATACAAACCCCTTTCTTATGTGTGCAGAGGAGAATCAGAATCATCAGGGTGTAGATTTGAAAAAACTAATATACGCGTTAAGTAACCATTTTCTCAGTGCAATTCATACTTTCCCCTTGACATAGAAGTCACTATAGAGAAACCTTTTTGGTCTCTGGAATTTCTTGACTGCTGAAGCAAGGTACTCATGTAGCTATTTTGAGTTTTTTTTTTTATGCACCATTAAGCTGAGTGAAAAAGTCATAAATTATCTGTTAAAGTTACCCAAATTATAGCTATCTGTGGTTTTGTGATGAAGGCCAAGAATGTGTTTTTAAAAACACACCCTATTGCATGGAAAATAGCCAAGCTTAGAAAAGAAGTCCATTCTGTTACTCATGTGAAAATCTCAGACAAACATTGCTACCAACCTCTTCTTTGTGAAGAAAACAATTATTGATGCAAATTGGCAATGCATACTGTTATTTTTTTTCTTCCTAGTGTCATCCTTTAAGGAAGAAATGTCTGGGTTTTCATTTTGGCTTGGTGTCTCAAGGTCATCTACAAAAGGCATTATGACAAAAATCCAACTAGTTTTTAACTTCACAAGCCCATAAAAATGCAATCTACCTGAGCTGAACTAGTACAGCTGGGTCTCATTAAGATGTTTACCCAGAACACTGAACATCAAAGGCAGAAACATCTGCATTCTAAATCAGGCATTGTGAAACAGAGGTTACACAGTTCTTTCCATCATTGAAGGCTAACAAATTTTTGGATTCTGACGCTGCATGAATCATGACGTTAGCACTGTACTTTGCAAATAATAGGCAAAACTGAGAACCATTGTTCTTTCCTACCTACAATGGAAGACACTAATAACCTGTGATGTTAATGCCTTAATCCACATAAAACTTTTCATTGTGCCTTTCTGTATACATAGAGCATAAAGTTTCCACTCTGATATCACCTAAGGAATATATACTACACATATTTAAGCCACAGAAAATATAAAAACATTAAATAGCTTGGAAAAAAAGGATGCATAAATGACTTGTTTTCTTAATTGCACACAAATCAGAGTTTACAAAACAAAACTATAGTTTTTGTTCCTAGTAATAAATGAAAAGTTGAGAATCTGAATTACATGGCAGCTGTTATCACAACACCATTTCAAGTAAGGTCATCATTTTGTTTGTCATAAATTGATTATGGAGAGATGGCTGGCCCATGCTGTGGGAGGGATCTTGTCAAGAAACTTGTGAAATTTTCATAGCCCTTATGTATCACCAAGCCAACCCTCCTAAGAAGGAGGAGGACCGTGACTATTGACTGATGCCTGTAAGATCATCACTCACGTAAAGTACACCCTGAAGTACAGAGTGAGTCATTGTCCAAAAGAAATGAGACAAGTGAGCAAAGAGGAAACTGAAGAAATAGCACTGTGACTTTGGCAGGAGTGGTCCCAGAGAGTGCTCACCAGACCTGTTTATTTTACCAAGTCACTATATGTTTTATGTTCTTCTGTGGAAGACTTATGTATTAACAAGATCAGAGATTTATATTTTCAGATGAATAATTAATTTAAATTATGTGAAAAGGAAATAATAGTCTCCCTCCATTTTCTTCTCTCCTTTCCCCTTTAGCTAGGGATCAAATTCATGGCGTCAATCATTATGTAAAAGCCTTTTACCTCAGATACATCCCTACATGCATTTTCAAATTTAAATATAGAAAATCAACATAATCCGACTATTTGTTTTTGATAAGTGTTAAGCTTAAAGAGAGAAAAGACAATTATAAATTATCTTTCTCAGCAACTTTTCTCAGAAAAAAAAGGTTTTAAAATGTATCCTGAGAGCCCTGTTGCGGGAGGCTTTGACGTGAAGGTTGTAGCTCTCAAAGCATCTACACTGTTATGAGCACCCACGTGTCTCACAGCATCCTTAACTCCTGGTTCAGGTGATCTGATGCCTTGTTCTGACCTCTGTGGGCACAAGGGGTGCAAAAGGTGCACATCTATTCATCAGGAGAAACACTCATATACATAAAATAAACTAAAATTGAAAATGTAGCTTCTCTTCTCAGTAAAGAATGAAAGTTGTTACTGTAGAGTATTAAATCCTCATTTGTAAATACTTAAAATTTAAGAGTTAACTTCAAATAAGGCATCATACATAGTTAACCTGTAACATAAAAGTAAGAAGATTCTTACAGTTTCACTTAAGAACAATAGAATAAGATAAGAGTCTTATCTCCAATCTGTTATCCTAGGTTAATAGAGGCTGATGTAGAAGGATCAGGAAAAAGGTTGAGGCCAACCTGTGCTACTTCCTGAGCTACATGTAAGACCCGGTCTAAAAGGAAAAACATTAAACAAAACTAGGACAACTCCAAACAATAAGATAAATAAAAGTAAGACTACTTTGCAAATTACCCATGGTCTTTAGAAATTTTAACTATTGAGTACTTTAATCAATATATCTGTACCCAAACTAAAGTTGTCAATATATATGTCTATTTATCTGTTTATTCTCAAGTCCATATATAATATTAAAACACCTCCAGTTTTTAATATATTCACATATTTAGGATGAAAAATAAATTTATGTTTATTTCCTTACAAGCAATTTCAAACAATCCAGGTTGGACATTTTCAACTTCCCTCCCAATATTGACTATAAAAACCTTTACTTAAGCCGGGCGGTGGTGGCACATGCCTTTAATCCCAGCTCTCGGGAGGCAGAGGCAGGCGGATCTTTGTGAGTTCGAGACCAGCCTGGTCTATAAGAGCTAGTTCCAAGACAGGCTCCAAAGCTACAGAGAAACCCTGTCTCGAAAAACCAAAAAAAATAAAAAAATAAAAAAAAATAAAAAAATAAACCTTTACTTGTCTTGTCCTCTGGAATGTATAGTTAGTTTTCTCTTTTCTGTTTTGCGTTCTTAATTGACACACATGAATCTGAAATACATTTTTGCCCACTTTCTACATAATGCCTGAATATTTGATAGCCTGAAGGAGAAATATTTATTTAAAAAAAAATAGGAGCATGGCAGGTGGAAGGCACGCACAGGCCTGCCTGAGTCTTTACACTGGGTCTAGCTGGAGATATCCACAGGAACATATCTGTTGTGAGGGTCCAGTGTTGGGTATGTACAGAAGCCAGATGATTTGAAAAAAAAAGCACACCGTGTGACACACTGCAGCTCCCAATGCCAATAAGAAGAATGAAGAACTTTTGGAGAGGTGGGGAAAATGTTGGTGTCAAGTGATGTGTTGTTGTTTGTTTGTTTTGTTTTTAATTAAAATTTCTCAATTTTTTTTTTGGAGAGCAAATTATGGAATGAAGGTGGATATGGGGGACTGGGGAATGAGCAGGATTGGGGTGCATATTGTGAAATTTCCAAGGGAGTTATAAAGAATTATGTCAAAAAAGAAAAACAGAATCATTATTTTTTGATTTTATTAATAGGAATATATAAAAATCATTTTGATAAAATTAGAGGCCCTCTTTATGTTTTCTTACATGTTTATAGAATCAGCATAAATAAATATCTTATATTTCAAATGTTTAAAACAAAAGTTGTAAATAAGTATGAATATCGTTTAACAAAAAGAAGTAATTTGTGAGTATAGTCTCAATTATTACTTAAATTCTAGTAATACTTAAAATATGCTTTCTCCTGCCAAGACAGGGTAAGATGGTTTTGAAAATTTTCTTGCCTTTAAAAATAAACTGTCACTTATTCTAGGCCTTAGCCAAAGTTGGTTGCTTCATCACTGCAAATGTGACTTTGGGTGATTGGCCAGGTAGCCAGCTGTCTCTGTGACTTGTTACATATTTTGGAAGTTGTTTGATTGCACTTCCTAATCACTCAGGTAATGTTATTTCCCTTCTCAGATCTTCGATTGGGTTGAAGATTAGATAAATGTAGTTAGTTACTTTCTTCTCATGACTTGGCCAATTTATTGATTGCATAAGAATTAAGCTAATTGACTGAGATGGAGGGGGGAGGGCCTTGGGCTTCCCATAGGACAGGGTATCCTGCACCATCTTAAGGAAGCAGGGGGAGGGCAGTGGGGTAGTGGGGGAGTAGGAGGGCCGGGAACAAGGGGAGTAAATGTAAATTTTTCTTTTAACAATAAAAATAAAAAAAAAGAAAAATAAACAAACAAAAAAAATATGCTTTCTATAAGTAAATCCATGTTTTCTTTTATTATAAATACATTCAATTTGAATGTTTCATTTTTTTTTTTTTTTTTTTTTTGGTTTTTCAAGACAGGGTTTCTCTGTGGCTTTGGAGCCTGTCCTGGAACTAGCTCTTGTAGACCAGGCTGGTCTCGAACTCACAAAGATCCACCTGCCTCTGCCTCCAGAGTGCTGGGATTAAAGGCATGCGCCATCACCGCCCAGCTGAATGTTTCATTTTCATATTCAAATAGTGTTTTCCATTATAAATAATAAAAAGACGTTTTTTACAATTAATAATGAATTCTGAGATGCCCCTTTTCAGTAATTTTTTTCCAAAAGATATTAGACATCCAAAGGCAGTTTTAATTTTGATATAACATTCAAATCCTGACAGTTATTAAATGTGATTGCACCTTTGAGGTTTTAGTTAAATTTATATATGGTGCGTAAAGGTGAGATTACTCGCTAGAATACAATCATCAAGAACTGAAGGATAACATATGTCAGTCAATCTAGGGGAAGCTTATAAGGAGGAGCTTAGTGTGTTCTTAGTAGGTAGTAAATTAGTATAGACAATAAGGTAACCAACCCAGAAGTTTTTCAAAAGACTAAAACTATCAAATATTCAGCAATACCAACTCTGTGTTGAACCTAAATAAACTGAGATAGCTAGACAGAAAAGATATCCCCTTTGATATCTTTTGATGTTCATCATAGCATTAGTCACAGAACACAAGATATTTAAGCAACCCAAGTGAACATCAATACATGAACTTAGGAAAAACACATTTGTATATAAATGTGCACATTAACTATACAGATAAACACACAATGGAATCCTATACAAACTCAAAGAAAAAGCTCTAACATTTACAACAAGGATAATTCTGAAAGATACTATGTTGAAAAAAAAAAGAACAGGAATACAAACACTATTTTGTTTTATGTTAACAATTTCAAAAGTAAAACTCAAGCAGATAGGATCAATGTAGCTAAATCTGACAAAGGGTCAAGGCAAAAGAGGAAATGAAATGCTAACCAACATGCATAAAGTTTCAATTTGACAATAAAAATGAGTTTTTAAATGTATTGCACAGTATAATATCTATAGCTGGTAGCTGTATTTGAAAATGCTTAATGGGTAGAGATTAAACATTCTCTACCCATTATATATCATTCTATAATCAGATTAAACATTCTGATTATAGAATGATATATAATGCAATATGTATATATACATATTATAATATATGTGTGTGAACTGATGGGTATAATAACACACATTTATTAATACGTGATCAAACACTAAAAGTGACATAATTATTTGTACATTTAAAAATGAATTATACTCCATCATAATCATCATCATTATTATTATCATTATTATTTGATTTTTAAAGGAATAAAATATTTAAACATTAATTTATTTCTCTCTTTGTCCTTTTGTCCCTTCATCAGGGTACTTCTTTCCTTCCAAAGTAAAACATATTTACATTACTTTAGATTTTACAAATGCAATACTTTAAAAAATGTATGTTGTATTTCAATTAACATTTTAAATAATTTTTTACATTGAACTTAGATTAGCAGTCAATTTATCTAGAATATACTTTAAATGGCTTGACAGTGATTAATTTTTAAAATATTTCATAATTTAAACAAACTATGTATTTCTAAATCATGCCTGAAATTTTATATTTACTTCTAAACAATATGAGCCAAGGATGTGAAATTTATGCTAATTAATTTTGCTTCCTAAGGTGCTCAATATTTTACATAATTCTAAACCTCTCTTGGTTGGAATTTTTGTAAATTTCCATAATATGTGCAAAAGATTACTGAGAATGTCTCACTATGTAAACTTGGATTGCCTTGAACTCATAATGTAGACCAGTCTGACTTGAATTCAGATACTCACCTGCCTCAACCACCACAGTATGGGATTAAAGGTATGTACTGTCATATTTGATTTTCAGGTTTATACAATCATATTCAATTACACATGTAATATATATTTAATATTGGTGTGCAATACTGATTTGCAACATAATGTGGAATATAATGTACTAGCGTTATGCTTTCTATTTTGAACATAGAACAATTTTTTTAATTAACGTAGCTATCATGCAGACAGATAGCTAGCGACAAGTGCTTTAACCCTGCAACTATGAAAAAACACCTGGAAATTATACTCAGATTTTATATCAGCATCTTTCCGGATTTCATTTTCCACATTACAGAGGTACAAACTTAAAGAAAGTACATGCCTCTGTGTCAACTTTAGCAAAGGGGTATATGGAGTCATATGTAATGTCAAAGACCAGCTTTGACACAATCCATACATTCCAGGGTAGGAGCAAGAGGAAAAGAATTATTAAGCAAAAGGACAGAGATATAAGAGAAATAAGAAACAGAAACACAGAACAGCATTGGGAGGGACATTCAGTGAATCCTGAATCCTTTATTTTCCACATGCTTATATACTTCAGTCCGAAAAGGGAGGGAGGATGCCACAGACTTCGTTACCATGAAGTAAGAAATAGATTCTCCAAACTTTGATTCAGGTGGAGTCGATTCTCCTCAATACCAAACAATACTAAATAACCACACCCTAGGTCAGAATCTCTCATTTGTAGCCACTTTTGTTATCAACAACTTAGAGAGAGGGAAAATAAGCTGAAACCTTCTGACCTCTACTCAAGGTGGAAAAGATACACGACTGTGGGTCCTCACAACATAAGATGATTATTTGTAATAGTTAAATGACTGAAAATAGTTTGATCTCGATTGGCATATTTTCCTATGATTGTTCAAAACCTTTTCAGTTAGAACATCAATGAGGAATAATAGTTACAGAAGAAAACAGCGGGATGAAATATCACACTTAGTTCAGCTCATGTCTTCTTTCCATCTCCACAACATGGACACAGAATCAATTTCTTCAATTAAATGAGCATAGTCTTGTACATTAATTAATAGGTACAATGAAAGTCTTCACCAACAAAGAAGTAATTGCCAATATGAAAGTTTCACTCATAGTTTGCTCCCTTAAAGCAAACTTTTAAACTTTAGTGTTTAGAACAGCTATCTAAGTGATGAGGCTGTTCTGGTTTGGAGTTACCTGTCAGGGCTTTAGCTCTATGTGCTTTTTGTTGTCATATTCTATTTGGACTGAATGATCCACACTTCATTCTGATCTGTAGTCTCAAATACAGTGTTCCATGACTTTAATGATTAATGCTTGCCTGAAACTGGTTTTCTTCTTCCATAATCACTTACTTTCCATAAATTTTCCCACATGCTTATCAACAACATAGATTTTTTATATGGATGTTGTCCAAGATAAGCAAGACATCTAATACTAGGTTTGGACATGGGAAAGTATCATTTCTACTATCTTCTTTTGGTTAAAGTAATTTCAAAGACAGCCAAGATCTCAGGAGTGGTAAAATGGAGTCTCCAGCTTCATGAACAGTAGGCATATTTATGCAGGGATTTCCAAGCTTCCGGTGTCATGATTATTGAAAATGTATCACTAGTGAGAAGTAGATGCATATTGTTATTCGACCAGTAGGTAATAAATGGATTTAGGCACATTAATTATCTCCCTAAACAGGATAGTTTATAACTACATGAGTATGTCAAACAATCTTAGCTTTCTGATAATCTTGAACATAAGATGAGAGCATGTATATACAACATTGAGAACAGCCACACTGTGCACTTAATAAATAAGAATATTTACAAAAGCTTGTTGTATGATCTTCTTTAACCTTGAACCCATGTTAATAGACTACAGATTATAGAGGTCAGGTTTCAACAATTAGTATAGTCTCTGAAATGCTGTTTTATAGTAGAGTTTTCACCAAAGTATAATAGTGTCTTGACCAGAATAGTGTGGACAAGTAAGCTTTCAGTAAATCAAAAGATTTTTGTTTTAGCCTTGTGAAGCTTGTTTATCTAAGAGTTTTCCTTCTACATTTTATGAATTATCAGGCAGTATAAAGATGGTAATGTGTGATTTGCAGACAAATCTGCTTAAATATTCTTGTGTATATACAGCTTGAGGATAATAATTACTAAGTATTAAATTCAACCACAGAACTACTTCTGAGATTAGGTTGAAGAAGACTTTAAGAAATACAGAGACACTGTTATAAAACAGCATTTACGGAAATATACAACTGCTTTTCAATAAATTATTTTTTAATCAATGAATCCATATAATGTATGTACTTACTTTGTTACTATGAAATACAATTTTTAATGACACTAGGACCAAATAAAATTGACAATGAAAGATAAACTATTTAAATATGAATTGTGTCTCAATCACAAGATTTTCTGTTGCTCTCTACCTCAACTTCTTGATCGAGAAGCCATACCTCTGTTTTGCTTCTCCTCAAGGAAAAGGATATTAAAAAACAAAATATGCTCTAAAATGCTCTCCATGTATATCTGTTAAAATATATATCTCACCTCTAGTAAGAATCATATGCTGTGTTCCTTAGGTGGGAGAATAGGGAAGATAATAATTAAAAAGGGGGAAGATGAAGTAAGTCCTAAAGCAGAAAGTTGATTCTTTAAGTCTTTTCTGATTTTCTAGGAACAAAAGAATTAGCAAGGCAGAAAACACAGCGAGCTTGGTGCTTCTGTAATATAGTCTACGTTTGAGGACATCTGTGAGTATCTGAGCTACAGTGTTTAACTGGAATAGAGCATAATACTAAGTTTCAGAACTTACCATGAATGAAAAGACCCTGGTTTGGCGATACTGACCTTTTCTCTGTGATTTGCTAGGATTTGAAACATTTTTCTTTTGAAAATCTTATTCTTATGAGATATCGTCTGTGTTGTAAATGTGCTCTGAAGAATGGAAGCTTCTACACCCTTTTCTGTATGCACAGAGATGTACTAGGGGTCCATTAGGGGAACCCATAGGGCACGCCATTATTTGCTTTATTTTTTATAAATTATTTCTTTATTATTTGTCTATTAAAGCAATTTTTCTCATTTTACATACCAATCCAAGTTCCCACTTTCTTCCTTCCTCTTGCTCTACCAACCTTCACCCCATCCCATCCCCCATTCACTCTTCAGAGAGGGTATGACATCCCATTGGGGAGACAACAATGTCTGGAATATCATTTAGGGGAAGGACCAAGACCCATGCTACTATGTCTAGGCTGATCAAAGTATCCGTCCATAAAGAATAGGCTCCAAAAACTCAGTTCAAGCACTAGGGATAAATCCTGGTCTCACTACTAGTGGCCCCACAGACTGCCCCAGACACACAGGGGTCACCCATATTCAGAGAGCCAAGTTTGGACCTATTCAGATTCCCCTGCTGTCAGTCTGGAGTTAGTAAGCTCCCAGTAGCTTAGGTCAGATGTTCCTGTGGGTATCCCCATGGTGGTCTTGACTCCTTTGCTCATATTATCACTTTTACCTCTCTTCAACTGGACTCTGAGAGCTCAACCCAGGGCTTAGCTGTGGATCTCTGCATCTGCTTCCATCAGTTGCTGTATGACATCTTGATAAGATAGTCATCAAGCTGATTATAAGGGAAGGTCAGTTCAGGCATACTATTAACTGAATATGTCATAAATATTTTATAAATTAAAAAACACATGAATTACCAAATCCAGATCTTACAGATTCCACAAATAGGACAGACACACACACACACACACACACACACACACACACACTTTACTTATCAGTTAAATATACAACTATTAAAGGAGTTAATAATGAATTTAATCTTTGCATTTGCTTCTATCATTTGCTGATTGAAGGTTCAATGATAACTAAGGTAGTCATAATCTGATTACAGGTTCAGAGCCAGTTCAGGCATCCTCTCCACTATTGCTTCGGGTCTTAGATGGGGTCATCCTTGCGGATTCCTGGGAATTTCCCTAGAGCCCATTTTTTTTGTTATCCCCATAATGGCTTCCTTAACCAAGAAATCTTTTCCCTTGCTCTCACTCTCTATTTTTACCCCATCTTGGCCATCCTGTTCCCTCATTTTTCCTCCCCACTTCCCTTCTTCTCTTCCCCAACCCTTCTGCTCTCCCTTCTCCCCCACCCCCATTCCAAATTTTCTCAGGAGATCTTGGGAAGGGATCCATGTATGTCTCTCTTAGGGTTTTTCTTGTACCTAGCTTCACTGGGGATGTTGACTATAGTCAAGCTCCCAGAGTCCTGTTGAAGAGAGGGTGGAGTGATAATATGAGCAAAGGAGTCAAGACCATGATGGTGATGCCCACAGAAGCAGCTGACCTGAGCTAGTGAAAGATCACTGACTCTGGACTGATAGCTGGGTAATCTGCATGAGACCCAACTAGGCCCCCCGAATGTGGGTGAGAGTTGTGACTGTGACAGTCTGTGGGGCCACTGGCAGTGGGACCAGTATCTATCCCTAGTGTTTGAATTGGCTTTTTTGAGGTATTTCTCTTTGGAGGGAAACCTTGTTCAACCTAGATTTAGGGAGGAGGGCCTCGGTCCTGCCTCAAAGTGAGGTGCCATCCTTTGTTGACTCCCCATGGGAAGCTTTACCATCTCTGAGGAATGCATGAGGGTGGAAGAGATAGAAGGTGGGGGAGCGGGAGAAGGGGAGAGAGTGGGAACTGGGTTGGCATGTAAAATTAGAAAAGACTGTTTTAAAATGTGAAGAAAAATATAAAAAATAATGAATTTGAACTGGAGTTTACATCATCATTCTCTACCTAGCCACATTATAATATCTATTGAATGCTAATTATATGTTCCTTATCTTAGAATATAGTTATATCCCATAAAACCTGAAAGGCTGAAATTGTCTTGAGTGTAGATATATTTACTCTCCCTAGTCTAAGGAAACGCATATAGTGTTTCCTAGATGAATATTCTGCATTTCCAGGAGCTGGAACTTACTACTACTACCTCAAATTTACAGGACATGCTCTTTAACCTCTTCCTGGTTTGATGAATATAAATGCTAAAATATTAAAGTGTATGCAGAACTCTAATGGAATTTTTGACATTATAAACTGGAGGAATAACTTGTCAAACCACGGTAAGTAGGGTACCATAGTATGTGATAAAGTTCACACGTGAAACTTTGCTTATACATAACTTTTTATAAAAAAAAAACTAAGAAATATATATTGATAATGTCATGAGAGAATTGAATGAATGAAAGTTATGCCTGACAATGTTGAAGAATGTATGGGCAACCTGTATATGGCAGTTCTGTTGAACTTGTCCATATTGGTCTAATTTGATGAGGACGACTGACCAGGTCTCTTCCTCTGGTAATGTCATACAATAATTAATATGTGTGCTTATACAATTATGCATTTGAAACCATGTCTTGGTTTTCTATCCATTTCATATGTACCTTAGCTATAACATAAGGATAAACATCTCTCATAGACTGTCAGAAAATATGTAAAAACATTTTAAGTGATATGACTGTAAAAAAATTACTTTCACTAAAATTCTCTTATCAGAGAATTTCATACATTTATATAATTTTTTTCATAAAACTACCTCAAAATTCTTCTGTTCCAATACTAAATCTGTATTCCTCCCACTTTTCCCTCTGAGTATTATGTGACTGTCTTTTAACTCACATAGTCCATCCACTTAATACTTGTTATATGAAATGGGAGTAAGACCTTCTGTTCAACCATGTGCATTCCTGGGATCAGATCCCTGACACAAATTGACCCTTGTTTTCAGGGAGCCATCAATTGCCAATATCTCTTTAGTCATTGATTGTGTTACATTTGTCATTCCACCCCCCTCATTTTTGCTGGGATTTGGCTAATTTTGTCTTGTACAAAAATTCAGAATATACTCACAGTGACTATTAATTCATGTGCGCAACAATCATGACTGCAAATACTCTTTTGCTACTATATAAGAGCTTGCATCTTGTATCTCCTATAATCTTAACTGTAAAGTTTTCTTTGTTAGTATAGATCCATATTAGCATAATGAGTATCTTAAAGTATAAATAATAACACAATGCAATTTATGATACATATCACTTTTAGGATAAGCATAGTAAATTTAAGCTAGAGGGTTGAAAAGGAACTAAATACTAGCAAGAAAAGCATCTAAATTTTCCCTTCTTACTACAAAACAAATACATTTTAACGCTTTCCTCAGTTTCCATCACTGGAGGGTCTCTCAAAGGCTATTGTAAAAGTAAATATTATATAAACATATAATAATTTCATTTATCCAGTGATATATCCAAATTGTGTATAGGGTTATGAATAAGTAAAATAAAGGTTGAGAAAATAATACCTAAATATAAAAAAGGAACTAAACATGAAATGCCACTGAAATATTGGAGTCTGTGTTTAACACTTGAGTAACAGCTCATTATATCTAATTGATAATCCCTATTGAATAATATTCTTAGTCAAACAATATTTGGTAAATAATTAAGTTTGCTCAATAAAATCTCATTTATGAAAGAGGAACACTAGTGGTTACCATGTTGGGTGAGACTTGAGATTGAGTTTTTCGTGAAAGATCATTACATTGCCTATCATAAAACATCTATTCCTTTGTGAAATGTATATGTATTTATATAAAATAATTGATGCAGAAGATCTAGGTTAGACTTGGTAAGTTTTGAGTTGGTTTCCATCCATACTGTTGGAGACGTGTTGCTTATAAATCAGCTTTGACCACTCAGTAATCTGAAATCTACAGGGATGAGTGTGGATGAAGTCTGCTATTCCTTGCTCACAATACTGCTTTTCAAAAGTGCATTGCAAATTAAAAGCCAGAAACATATAAAAAGGTGAACCCCACTTATTTTTCTTTACATCACACACAAGGAAACCAATGCCTTTATCTCAGCAATTAAAGAGTAAAGTAGTTATGTGAGCTTGTTTAAATGCTTAGTGCCTGTATCTGGGTATTATGATTTAAATATGCTCCTGCGGTGTGATGGTTTATTTTTTACCAGAATTCATCTAATTGAATCTGACATTTCACATTCCAATGTATGTAATGCATCGACTTAGACTATCTGATTAATAAAATACATCTAGTGTTTGCTACATTTCCTACTCATTCCTTGGAAGGCACCAAAAAGAAATTATATACCTCAAAACCTTTCACCTTTGTGATTGTGTAACGTATACTTTAGAGGACAGCAGTTTCTCTAGCTTTCTTTTAAGTTTAACCTTAGTTACTGAACTATGCATATCGGTTGCAGCTCACATATCTATTAAGTAAAAGAATAATGGACTATAGATTAACCAAATGCATATGGAACATGCACATTTTGCCAGTTATAAGTAAAAAAGTGCAGGGCTCTGACTTTGAACTTGAAGATTTCAGGTACAATTGTACCCTAATTGGAGGATTGTGTTGCTCTTTTATTTCAAGCTTCAGGACTAATGAAAGATAATTACACCATAAAGCTGGAGACATTCTCTTTAATAGTTATCACCAGGTTTTGAACATCCAATGCATTTCCTAGGCAAGTCTATCCTCTTGGAGCTTTAGACTGCTTTAATTTACAGAATGTTAAAGCTCTTACCTGCTGCTCATATGTTTACTTTAACAGTAAACTAAAATTTACTTTAAAATTCTGATTCTGTTCAAATCATAACTTAGAAAGACTGTGAAGATGATCTGGCATAAAATTCAGAGAT
>JAQHUG010000083.1:5050217-5067927 GCA_028555095.1 Dicrostonyx torquatus | reverse complement strand
TTGTATACGTGTGTGTGTGTGTAAGGGTTTCTCTGTGTATGTAGGATTTTTTTCTTTTTTGGTATTAATTATTTTTGTTGTTTTCAATAAAAGAATAATTCGTTGGATATTGTTTTACTAATGACCTTGACAGAAATGTTTTGAGAATGTTAGGGAAGTTAGGGAATGACATGGAGAAAATGAAAGAATTGCAGATAGATAGCCTTAATTTTTTTTTCAAAATTATTTATAAATAGAAACAAAGTCAGTAAATCATGTGAATAAGTGTGAGCATTTGTGTGTGTGTGTGTGTGTGTTTGTGACTTAGTAGAACTAACCATGATAAGAACCCAGATAGGTGATTCTGAATTGTCATGGAACATTCAACTATGTTACTGGAAAAAGAAATTTCAGACAGCAAGTGAAGTGAAAATAACTGCTGAATTTGGAAAAATGGAATGTCAAAGCAAGCTATAAAGCTCATTGTTATAAGGGCCTTATCACCTTAGAATATGTCAGAAAACAAAAAAGAACTTGGTATCTGTAATGAAATTGCAAAAACATCTTCCAAAAGTGTTTCACAGCTTAATTCAAAACAAAATAGTATTCCTCAGTAATCCTTCAAACATCCTTTTGTTGGTGAAGAAAATCAGAAAGGTGGTCCAATTTAATCTTTTATTATACCACAGTCTATACAAATTTTATTTAGTGATCGTGGGAAATTTTTATCTAAATGTGTGAGATCAATCACTAAGCAATACCTCCCATAGTTTTCTGTCCTTCCATCATGTGTCTTCAGATATAATTTAAGCTTCTCTCTTAGAGCTGTCTGTAGGATCTAAGATTTCCCCAACACAGGAAATTTAAGTTGAATTCTAAAGCCATCATTTGAAACAGGATCAAATAAATTGTGTGATTAATTGAGGCAAAAAAAAAACATATCTTCATTTGTTGAGCCATAGCTAGGTATTTTTTTTAAGTTATAAAATGCATCAGATAATATTTTCAGTTTTCATATCTGAAAAAAGCATTGATACCTGTTTCCTGCTCATTAGAATTTTTGCCAAAACTCTTCCATTATTCTTTCTTATTTACCAGAGCAAAGATGAATTGCACCACTTTTTCTTCTATCACATTTCCATTATCATTTCTTGTAATCAAAATGTTCTTCAATGATTAAAATAGTTTACATTCTCATTCTATACTAATAGCTATTAAAGTTTATTTTATTAATGATCTATTTAATAAATAAAATGAGTTCCAGAGACACCAAATGTGTGTGTATATATGTATGTATGTATATCCCTAAACCTATAAATGGAACCTGCTGAATTTGTATAATTTTATTTGTATGTATATTTTAGAACTGTTAAACCTTTTACCTGTGTCTTTAATTGGGTAATCAATAGAGGAAAAGTTATGAAGCTATGCTTCTGTCATTAGACATTCCTGGATGAATATATCTCCCTTGTAGAGATTTACAGTACTAAAAAAATGGCATAAGGAAGGGCCCACTTCTTATTGTCTCTCTAATCATTGTAACTGAGACAGCATAAATCTTACAAGCATGTGATGGAACTAGAGGAGCTAGAATTCTCCTTGGTTTTCACTCATCAATTTTCTCTGATTTTTCTCTGTAGTAGCTTAAACTTTTATCTGGCTTAAAATATTTATGTTTTCAACATTTTTCATAACTAATTTTTCTCTAAATAATTTATTGATATAAGGTCTCCATGGCACTATGATTAATGGTTCACATATTGGAAAATATACGTAATTTTGATAACATATTTTATATGTATAGCATCCTTTAATATTTATTTTTTCAGACAGAATTACAGTTCAAATTTTACTTGAAATTACAAAGTTCAGTTTAAATTATGACGTTAAGTTCCCATGAAAAGTTAAAACTTTTGATTCATAGTTAATACCCTGACATTTATTATTCACAATTATTTAAAAAAAATGTATTTATACAGTCAAAATAAAAAATAATAATAGTCACAATTAGGTTTTAAACTATAACCCATGATTTAGCCATCGGTTATATATTACATTATTAGATATGTACACATCAATTTACATATTACAATGTACATATTATTTTAATGAGATGACACAAATACTTGAATTGTGGAGACTAGTGTTCCAAAATTAAAGCATATACTTTTGAGATCTGTTTAGTTTCATTCCCATTATTTAATCAGATGACTTGTTTTCTTCATGATACGTTTATTGAGTTATTTGTATATTCTATACATGAACCCACTTTTAGATACAGTACTGATAAAATTTTCCCCACTCCATATGCTGGATCTTCACTCAAATGATGTTGTCACTTCCTAAACAGAAGATTTTTAGTTTCATTCTTCCTCTTTTGTTAATTATTGGTTTGTGCCTGTATGGTGAAACACATTCCCTACTCTCTCACATAACTGATTCTAGTGCTGGTCTTAAATTCAGGTGTTTGACCCTTTTGAAACTGAGCTTTTGCTGGTTGAGGCATAATGAATATCCAGTTTCATTCCTCTATATCAGTGGTTCTCAGTCCATGGGTAACAAACCCTTTGAAGGTCACAAATCCAATATTTATATTATGTTTCATAACAGTAGTGAAATTACAGTTACAGTTATGAAATTAACAACAAAATAATCTTATGGTTGGGAGTCAGCACAATGTGAGGAACCGTATGACAGTGTCTAAGCATCAGAAAATTTGAGAACTACTTTTTACATATGTCTATTCAGTTTGATGAGAAACATTTATTGAAAATGCTGTCTTTTCTCCAGAGAGTATTGTTGGCTTCTTTGAGACAAATAAACAAACAGAAACAAAAACATGCAAATCACAGTGGGTCCTCTATTCTATTCCAAAGGTCAATGCATGTTTTTATTCCAGTGCCATGTTGGTTTTACTCCTATAGCTTTTGCAGTATAGCTTGAAATAAAGTAATCCTTCTAGCTATCTTTTTATTTTCAGGTGACTTTAGCTATTCTCATCTTTTGTGTTTCTATATAAATTTTATTTTTTTTCTGTTTCTGTAAAGAATTGTATTGAAATGATTATATGAGTGCAAAATGGCTCAAACAATATGGAAATCATTGCAGGTGGTTCCTCAAAAGAACGGAATGGATCTACTATATTATCTACTATATGCTCCTAAGCCTATGCCCTAGAAACTCTGCATACCACTTTAGAGAAACTTGCAGAGGCAGAAGTATCACTGTGAGTTCAAGCCCAGTCTGGTCTACAAGAGTTAGTGAGTTAGTTCCAGGACAGACTCCAAACCTACACAGAGAAATCCTGTCTAGAGAAATAAACTATGCATATATATATTCCATATATATACATATATATATATATATGGAATAAATCAACATGTAATAAGAGGTAAAATAGCTGCATGAAAGGAAAATTAGAAGAATATATGATTTTCCTGGAAATGGGTGCTAAAACATTGTACCTAATGAATCCTAGTAGTGTGCAGGAATAACTGATATCATGAAGGGTAAATGAATATCCTCAATAACCTAATTAAACACCTAAGAAAATTAAAATAAAATAAAATTAAATAATAAGAACTAAGCCTAGGATCTAGAAAATTAGAAGAAACCACAAAGAGAAGATTAGAAAGAAATAAAATGGATCTTAGATAAGGAGTATGGCAAAAATCCAAAAAATCCAACAAGTTTTTGGAATGATTATCTAAACTGTCAAGAAATATTTTTAAAGAATTTATAAAGTAAAAGATATATGATAACTGACAGTATAAAATAAGCATATTAAAGAAACAATTTTGAGCAGTTAAATGTTCACAGATTTTGCAGAAAAAATAGATAATTTTTAGGAACATATCATACCAAGTCTGAATAGTCAGGAAAGAGAAAATCTGAGAAGACATCTTTATCAAACATGGGCTTAAAAAATAAATTAATAAAGAAAATTTTAAGTCTAGATTGCCTCACATAACACTATTGCCAAAAATTCAAAAAGGAATGATTAACAATCCTCTTTATTTTTTTTACTCAAATATGGAGGAGTGCACATTGTCATGAAAAAGCATTATTTGAATAGCATGCTAAAATTGCATGAAAAGACAAAATTCTGTTGAGTAAGATGCAAACTTTCTTCATAGCATGGTAGCTAACCAGATTTGATGGCACATTAAATGTCTCTGATTCCATATCCTCATTTATTCCAGTGCCAAAAGGGACAATGTTTTGCATTAGAATCAAGTATTCAACATAAAGGATAAAGAACAACAGTAAGATCTTGATCATCTCAAGAGGTGCATATGAGGCAGTTGGTCAGTTTCAATAATTTCTACGATGAAGCATACACCAGCCTAGTTAGAGAAGTCAATTATTTGAGTGCAATAAATGATTTGTCTGAGAAACTAAGAGATAATGTTGTATTCAGTATGAGGGGAAAAGAAAGAGATTCTGCTAAGTTAGAGAAAAGAGCAAGGATATCCGCTTGATACTTCTATTTAACGCAGTTACTGGAAATCCTGCCCAGACAAATAGGTAGAAAAGGAAATACAGTTAATTCCAGTAAAAACAGGAAAACTCAGAGACAAATGATGCTCTCAGCCTTAATCAGTGAAGCCTCTCCTTTCAACAAATGTTGGTGAATACAGAGACTCCTGGAAGCACAGAGTGCTGAGAATAAATTATATATGAATGCTCAATGCTAAGCAAGACATTTATACCACCCAAGAGTCGGATAACATAGCAGGAGAGGGGACAGAAAGAACATAAGATGGAAAAGAAAGACTGTGAAGTAACATTTTCTGGGCATGAAATAGTTATTACAATCTTAAATGCGCACCCATTTGAGATGCTGGCACCATGTCTGCCTTAGAAAGGGCTTATAAATACTCAGGCATTAGTGGAGTAGGATCTTATGGACTCTACTCATCATTGGTGAACTAGTTCAATGGATATACTCATTTTGAAAAACCCTTAGTCTCCATCAAGTACCAATGAATAATCCAATCCAGTGGTCGTGCAAATAGCCGTGATTAAATTAAATGGTTCACAAAACTAAACCAAAAGTTATAAACCTGGGAAAAAAAGTGGTAACAAACAGCTGGGATTGGGAGAGGTGTGATGATAGTGATGATGAGGTTTTGGGGAGAGATTAATCAGAATGTATTATGTACATGTATTAAATTGTCAAATAACAAAATTAATATCATTTTGAAAAGTGTACATAAAATTAGCACAGGCAAACTTATGCTCCTATACACTCAGAAAAAAACAATCAATAAAAGGAAGTGAGAAAGAAAAGTGGAGAGAAGTTGTAAAAATGGAAAGATGTATCAGCAAGGGAAGGAGAATGGACACCCCATATTTCTCTATTCACCTGACTAGCTATGGGCAGTAGTACCTATACGCCAGTACTCCCCAAGCTGAAGCCTGTCCTTGCCACCTTTAATGGAGAAGGTAACAGTATTATTTTGTATCCTGATTTTCATTCATAATTCACTACCCTGTATTTAAGCCACATACTAGCCATCTCTTAAATAGACTTTCTTGTTGTGACTACGCTAGAGCTATCATTTGCTTTGTCATTTTAGACTTTTGAACTTCCCTTATTGCTTTGCATGTTTATGTGATCATTATTTCTATGGCGTTACAGCTTATATTTCTCCCACTATATTCAGTTGAGGAAAACAGGTTTTAGTGTCTTTAGTGTGTGCACTACTTGTACTTAAATTAAGACCAGCAAAACTGTCAGTATGTCTAGGGATGTCATCACACACTACTCTCAAATTCACAACTCCTTGTTCCTTTTACTTCTACATTTCATATACTTTTAGTTTCAACAAGGAACATTGAAATATTGTCTCTTTTCAGACATGTTCTAAATAGTAAAGACAAGTACCTAATAGGCTTCAGAAACAATTGAAGATATTAGCATAAACAGACAATTTCATGAGAAGTAACATTTTGCCATAATTAGAATGATTTGGGAATAACTTGCAACAATCCCTTCACAAATCACCAAACTATTGTAGAACATTCCAAGTGTGTATCAATAGATATAAAATTAAAATAAAAATCCTGTAACTTATGAATCTCTGAAAATGGAAAACTAGACTAATTAGCTATAACGTTTTCAGTGGGTATGTCATAGGATTCAGAATAAGAACTTTAAATGTCTTTGTTTATTCAACCAAATGTTTTAGCCCATGTAAAGTCAATGACTTGTGTAAGCTTCATAGGGCAAAGACAAGTGAGGAGACAATGACAGTGATCTCAGCCTTCATATAGTTTTTATTTTTTCCTTCTCTAATACTATTATTATACTTGCCTTAGAAAATAGAAAAAGGTTATTGGTTTTTCCTCAAGGGCAGGAAAATAGGAAAAAAAATAAAACCAGTGAATGTATTCTGTCTCAATAATCCGAACAGATGAAATCTCTCTTGAGAGAAATTGATAGAAAAGTAGAAGACTCATTGCAGAGTCTGATTTTTAAAAATGATAAAAATGAAAAGAGAATATATATTTGGAACTGTATTTTGGTTAAGTTTGGATAACGGTGAGTATGTCTGTAGGGTTACACTATATGAAACTTTATATTGTGGACTTTGGCAATAAGCTCTATTGGGCACTTAAATGAGACAATAAAAATTTTGATAAGCATCACATTCATACTTCAAACTTCTTAAATTAAGAAAATTGTCATTGTTGGTTAATTGTAGAAAGAAGTTTCTACCTGAAAATACTCTGTTTGCTAATTGTCTCTAGACATCATCACAAGACACTCAGCTTACCTCCAGTTTTGCTCTTCTCCTGAATGAAGTTCCTAAAGATTGTATTTTCACCCAAAGAAACCCATGTGGTCCTTAACCCACACACAACTTAAAATAATGTTCTTATTAGCACACTCTTGGTACATTCTCTGTTTACCATATGCCTTCAGGCAGTCTGGATTGTCTCTTGCCATCTGGGCTGCCACATCTCAGCATCTCTCCTCTCCTCTAGTCTCCTCTCGTCTCCTCTCGTCTCCTCTCCTCTCCTCTCCTCTCCTCTCCTTAAGTGACTATTTTTTCAGGGCAATGAACTTAGAATATCACCGTGTGGACTGCCAGATGCTCAGCTTCGACACAGGCCTTTTCATTATACAAGGATTATAAATTTGAAAGTACCATTTATGACAAGTGTATATTAAATGTGCTCATAGAAAAACCAAAATTAAGGATAAGTATTAAAGCTCAAAATAAAATGTAAGAGACAAAACTGAAAAATTACTTTTGGAAAAATAGCTCAAAATGTTTTGTGTAGTCAGAGTAAATTGTTAAATACTTGTCTACTTCCCATCAGCCTTTTTGTTCTTCAAAATTGACGGTGCAACAACCTGCCACAACTATTGACTCCCCCAAAAAGGTAAAACTGGAATTATCCACATGTACAATGCTTGTCTCAATCAAGAGTCTACAAGTCACTGAATATGACAATGTAAATTAATTGAAGAATCATGGTCTCTGTGACTGAAACAACACAAAATAAAGACATTGAATCAAATAGATCTACAATAAATAAGAACATATATTCCATTCCTCATGCTCTCCTGAAGTCATTTTATGTTAGACCAGTCCCACAGATATTGGAGGAAAGCCTAATGTCTGAGCAGATGTTTGTCCGAGTGGTTGTGGACTACCAAGAACATCCCTCAGTCCTACCTTTCTCACCACCCTTTCAAAGCACAGGGTGACAACTCTTATCTCTCCCCGGTTTGAATCACTTAGAGGAATGCATGTTTTTGAACTTTTGTGTTTTTCTTATCATTGCTTCATTTGAAGCTGCTCCCTCCACATGCCTAGGGTAGAGCAAGTCTCATTTCTATATCTCTGAATACCTGATACTGTATATCTTTGTTTAGAAGCTATGGCTTCTATTAAATTTAATTACTTACCCCTGTGGCTTTAAATTGAGAGTGGCTATAAAACAAAGACGGCATCTATTAAATTTAATTACTTTCCCCTGCGGCCTGTATAGGAAGGGTGGCTTCTATTAAAAACTGCATGGTATAGGTGTGGTTGCAGAACAAGAATGTTTCCAAATAAAGATATACCGTCAATGGTAATAATTAATCAGGGAGAGATTTTAGGTAAAGAAATAGTCACATGGTAATGCCAATTCTAAAATTTATTAAATACTGAGACTTCTGAGAAAATAGTCATAATTTATACTCTTCTGCCTTTCCAAATAAAATTATAGGTCATATCTGTGTGGATGGTGTAGAATATATTAATGTTCTGTGAGGAAGGAAAATATTTTGAAACAGCAAAAGCAATCAGATAAAGAGTAGGGTTCTCTGGTGCTGTAAGCTGAATTTTGTCCCATTTGATAGTAGCTGAATAAAGAAAATGGCTTACAGATTTAGCTTTGTATATAGTTTGAAAGTAACAACTGAAAAATGATGTTCATAATCTGAATTGCAATGAAACCAATTATCTGTGCTGTGGTTACTCACATGGGAATTCTCCTAAAGGTTTAGTATTTCTTAAAAGAAATTAAAAACAGCTGTAAAAATACCATAAAACAAAAATAGCAGCTGCAAAAGAGATTAACATTCCTAAATTTCATTTGAAACTGATATGTTATTTTTCCAAAAGCAATGCATATTCTGAGTTTTAAATTTATGAAAGTTTACCTTTAAAAAATCAGGACTACTGAATATGTTTTGTGTAGCAGGCTTTGATTTTAGCAGGAACTGTACAAACCTGTTAATGTGTTTTTATTATTATAACACCTTTTAACGTGATCTTCAAATAGCCACTATCATTACAGAACAAACTAAAAGCATTTGAGATTTAACAATTACTGAGGAAACAATTTAAAGTCAGTCCCTGTCCCTCTCCCTCCCCATCTCATCTTATTTAAACGTAACTGTCTTTAACAATGAACTGAAATGCTCAAAGGCCTTTTAAAACTTCCACACAGTGTCTTCTTTCCAATCAAGCAAACAAACATAGATAAACCTGTGCCTGAAATTTCTGATATGTGCACAGATATAGTAAGACACAGGGCAATTTATAAAGCAGGTCTGGAGGTGCTGACAGTGTGCAGCAGTTAGTATTGCTGTGCTGTGCAAACATATGGCGGCAGCTTTCTCAGACTTGGGCCAGATGGAGGCCACTAATCGATCCGGGCTGTTATACCGTATGTTATTTCTCCATTAAAAAGGGCCCCTCCTTTCCAATTTATAAATTAAATAAATTGCCGCATTTTTAAGTGCAAGCAGAAGTTATTTTGAAACATAGATACTTGAAATTGAGGATTTCTTATTTTAAAGAGGGAGTGAAATGACTCAGGATGATGTGTCTCTGAGGCCTGCTTTTATGTTTTTGATGCTGTTATGCTATTTTCTTATTTGTTTGGGTTTAGTTGTCAACTTCTCTTGAAAGAGGGTCATCTGCCATTGACTCCTCCAAAAGGCTTCTTTTTGTAAAACTCATATTCAGAGAGACAATTAAATAATGACACTAAATAATAATTCCAATACTTTTTTAAACTCTGCAATGGTAAAAATAATTTCCCTCCTTGATTTTTAACAAAATATTTTCAACATCTTACACAATTAAATGCAGTAGTTGTTTCAAGAAAATATTTTGTCATTATTGATATTTAAATAATGTTTGAATAAATTTTAGCTTAAATAAGAAGATAAAATATTTAAAGTATTTTATAAAGTCTTAAAAGAGAGATGTAATGTATAGAGCAGTCAGAACGCACAGAAAACATACTCTATTTAATTTAAATATATTAGTATAGGAAAACCAGATTCAACACACATGCACACATACATATAACTATAAAATATGTGTGGAGCTGAGAAAAAATACAGCCTCTGTAAGGTTTTACAACTATTGTTCTTTTGTTATAAATACTATTTGTGGCATGGATTTTGACTTTAAAGCAAACTTAGATAATATGCAGAACAAAGACCAAATGAGAGAAATTGCTCTCTGGAGAAATGCATGGTGCTTTTACAGCTCTAGTTCTGCCTTAGCCCAGTGCTCAGCGAAGTCACAACTTAGAGCAGCTTGTGAAACCGGTGACTGTTGGAACAAGGAATCAACCAGATCAGTTCTTTTTTTAGCATGTTTACTTATAACTTCTTTCTTTTGAAAGAAGCCAGGAGTATGACAATGTTGCATGCAGACTAATAGGTTATGTTTCCATGAGCACTAATCTCATACAAATACTAGAGAGAAAAGTCATATTTTTCCAATATAATGGTACAAGAGCAAATGACAGCCTTACCTGATGGCTGATATCTTTTATAGTACAACTGTGACATATTTTATGCATCACAAAGAATGATCAAAGACGTCTCAAGAGGCCCTCTGTCAGGGAATGTGGCCCCATAGCCCCTGTCTGCCTTTAAATCAGGCAATAATGCACCTTTAAAATCCGTCAGGCAAGCTTGCAAGAGGAATGGTTATTTTGGATATATTTGTACATGATTTGGGTTTCTCTTCAGTTACAAAATTTCAGAAATTATATGGAAGTTTCATTCAATTGTAAAATAAAAATGACTAAAATAAACATGAGATTGTATATTTGTAAAGTGTGTGACCAACATGCATTTCTGTTTGCTTTTATTGCTTTTATGATAGAGTGTAGTTAAAAGAAAAATGCAGCAGACACTAACCAAGCTGTTCCCATTCGTTTTCCATTAAGACATATTAATAACATAACTTCAGCATATTTTCTTATATAGAAAATTGTATATTTTAGCTAATTTTTAATAAAGCTTAAAGGACAATTTGGATTTCGATACAAAAATAAATTGGAAAATTGTGGGAATTAGTCAATTAATTTAAACACACAGCCACCAATTCTATAATATCTGGATATTATCCAAAAAAGCTATTTTCCAAATATCTTCAAAGCCTTGAACCTGATGTCCTGTTACTCAGACTTATCTGAGTAATTAAATCATTTCCTTCTTGGAGTTTGTCTCTACACATAGTCAAAGACCAAGCAATGTCCAGTTTACTTAACTTTAAATTACCACCCTAGAATGCTTTGCAAGGGAAACAAATTCATATACCAGCAACTAAGCAAAATCTCTTATTGTCAATGATATTTGTTAATAACACAAGGACACATGTTACTAAACTCAGCAAAACCAGCATTTTTTTGCAGTGATAGAAATGTACTTTTAAATATATATAACACAACCTCTATGATAGTATGAATAAGTTTGATTTTTTTGTTCCTTCTTTTCTTGTATTTGTGTGTGGTGTTTATGCATATAAGTACCTGTGTCCAGATGTGTTCAGGCACATGTGTGTGTCTGTGTCCTCAAACTTGGTAGTATGGGCTTGATGTTGCAACTCTTTTCCAAATGTTTTTCTTTCTTTTTTTAAGGTATGGTCTATCAAATATTCAAAGTGGGTCTATGTGCATAGTCTGACTTTCAGCTTGCTCTGGAGCTTCTATGTCTTTGCCTTCCGTAGCAGGAAATACAGTAGCACCATACTCATCGGTATTTCACTTGGGTATCCTACTCCTGTCCCCATGCTTATGTGATAAGCACTTCAATTGCTGTGTCATCTCCCAGACCTCTTTTTATTTTTAACTTTTCCCCTAGATATTGGATATATATTAGTCATAATTACAAGGTACTGAAGGGTCCTATCTTTTAATTGCTTTTATAAATTTTGGTGTATTCATGCAATAAGTTCTTTGAGGGAATTAAAAAGGTAAATTTGTATTAATCATGACAAAGAAGGCTGCAGAATTTATTGACAAGCAATGCACAGGAGAATGCATTCAACACAACATTTATAAATTGTTCAAAACGTACAAGATAAGTCTTAGTATTGGCTTAGAATTCATACCTATGTAACACAGGCTAATGGAAACATGGGGATAGTGAACAATAAATTAAAAAATTATTGGCTCATACTGAAGGAAGATTATAAGATGGTAGGGAGAAGGTATTATTCATGGAGCTCTGGTCATGTTTTAAGTTGAAAAATAAGCCGCTATTTCATTGTTAAATTTTTTAAATATTTGCTGAAATAGTCAATGAAATTCATATGTTTATGTACCCACATATATATGAATAAACATATCAAATCTTAGGAGTGTTTACATTTTAATAACAGAATTCTTTGCTAATGTTACATTTTATTTGTAACTGAATATTTTCTAAATATTTTGATAGAATGAAAGACCAGGAGGGAATGAGGAGTATATAATCAAATATTATGTATACAGTATGGTTACAGGAATTGCTTAGCAGCTAAAATAGCTTACCTATACAAGTCAGAAAATAGGCATTGAATAACCTCTGGGAAAGCAAGGTAGAATGGTATGCAATTCTAATGCCAGCATCCCATCATTGATACTGTGAGAGAGATCTAGGAAGCCAGTTCCGAAGGTTGCTCTGCCAGCTAGCCCAGAACAAGCAGTAAGGCAAAGTAAGCAACCCAGAGACTTTTTTATCATCAGGCAGGAAAGACAGAAGTAACTCTGCAAATTGGTACTCAGACTTCGACACAAATGTTATGGTAAGTTGGTTCACACACATACATGCACACACCATATACATACACCACATAGTTCTTACATAAACAGCACACACACACCACACACATCACAGGCACATACAACAGACAGATGAAAGAAAAAGTAGAAATTATATATATATATATATAATATGTGTGTGTGTAATGCAATATAATTTCACGAATATGCACAAAAATTAAAATTAGAAGATGCTTAAATTATTTTTAATTAGCATACTTTATTGTACATGTGAATGCTAATTATCCTGATCCGATAAGTATATGTTGTATAGCTGTGCTGCATAAATCTCACAAGTGATATTTTCTAAATTTTTCATAAGTCATTCTTAAAAATGTTTGCAAAATAACATGATGCCTGGCAAGAGATGTCAAATTCATTCAATATTGTCTTCATCTTTAAAATGTAGAGTTTAGATTGTCTTTATCTCCTAATATTGGGCATACCCAATTTCTAACCAATTTTGACTTTCATTTACCTTTAGCCATTAGGTCTTTATTTGTGCTTCTTTTTCCTTTGACCTGTAAGTCGTGAAATTTATGTTGATTCATTATTTAAAATTATCAACTCTGAAGTATCCCTACTTTCCTGAGAATTAGCTTACTCAGAAGTCGCTACTGTGTTTTTGGGGTGGTCCAGAGGACTGTAATGCACATAGAAGCCTGAAGGAAATGCTGAATTTCTTGAGTTGGAGCTTTAGGCATTATGGAGCAGCCCAGCCCAAAGTGAGTGCTGAAAAGAAAGTGATTTTGGAGTCTCTGAAAGAGCACTAAGTGTTATCAACTGTCAAACCATCAAACTCAGACTCAGCATATCAATATTTTCAGTGTACCTGAAATGCTTTGAAAACTAATCTAAGTAAGAGTTGTGTACTGATTATTGGAGGAGCAGTCTTAAATGTCACCTTACAAATGTGGAAAATATTACTTTTATATGTAACAGATGACACATGTAGCATAATTTTCCTGGTCTTTAAAATTATAATGCAATGGAAATGGCTAAAAATAATCATGAAACTCCCTTTTTCAAGAAGCAAGTTTTCATAAGTCTAATTTCCATTATTTCATATTTGTTTGGTTTAAAGAAAATCCTGAAGAACATCATTTCAGAATAGTTAGCTTTTAATGAACAATTTTTTGAATTTTTTATTGTTAAAAGAAAAATTTACATTTACTCCATTGTCCCAGGCCCTCCTGCACCCCCACTACCCCACCACCCTCCCCCTGATTCCTTAAGATGGGGCAGGATACCCTGTCCTATGGGAAGCCCAAGGCCCACCCCCCTCCATCTCGGTCTAAGAAGATGTGCATTCATATAGAATAAGTTCCCAAATAGTCAATACATGCAGAAGAGATAGGTCCCGGTGCCATTATCATTGGCTTCTCAGTCAGTCCTCACTGGCAGTCACATTAATGAACAAATTTTAAGATACAACTATTTTATGTGGAGAAAGCAAAAGAGGATGGAATATTTCTAAGGCCTTCTTTATTAGCCCATACATAATGATATTTATTGTTTAAGTTCAAGGATGTGCTGTTTCAACATTGACAGATGAAAATTTGATAAAAGTATTATAAATTTTTCAGCTCTGGTATTCTGTAGCTTTCCTTTTAGAGAGTCTGGATTTCATGCAGCTTTTGTACCAAGAATGATACATTTGTCTCATCAACACATTAAAATCTTATAGTCTATGCATTTTCTTAGTATCACAAAGTACTTTCTAACTCAATTTATTTATTTATTTATATTTCTTTTAACATTTTTTTATTGATTCTTTGGGAATTTTACATCATGTACCCCAACCCCACTCATTTCCCAGTCCTTCCATGTCTGTCTCCCATGCTTGCAACCTCCCCCAAGAAATAAAATAAAAATAAAAATTGAAAGTTAAAAAAATGAAAAGGGAAAAGCATTTCACCAACCCCTCTGGGCATTGACCTGCTCCTCTCACAACCACATTCTTCTCCCATACCCCGTCTTGTCTCCATTTCTGCCGTTATGTGCCACATCACTCCTTTTTGTCCTCTCCATCACATAGCCATTCATTGTAGAGGCATTGTGTCACCTAGTATACTTAAATAGCTTTGCTTGCAAATGATCATTTCAATGAGTTATTGATCTGATTCACGGCCCCTGGTTTCTGTTGCAGCATCAATACTGGGCTCTCGTTGAGACTTCTCTCTGCTATCCTGCTGTTGCCCCAAGTCATGGAGATCCTGTGGCTATGGTTTTGCCAGTTCTCCTTCACCCATGTCAGTTCCCACGTCCATGTCATCAGGATAAGCTTTCCCACACCTCCATGGCCAGCTCCTCTGTGCCCACACTATGGCAGTGTCTGGGTGGGCTCTAGGATTATGTGCAAGTATGAGGTGGAGAGATAGGATTGAAAACAATGCTGAGTGGTTCATGTGCTGTGGATAGAAGTGGAACTGAAGACAGGTTGGCTGGGAGGAAACAGTTGAGATGTGGGCGACCTACACGGCCCTTGAGGGCCATGTCTGGGTCCATGGCCTTCCCATAGTGGGGCATTACATTGATATCCAAGGCTCTTGTTACCATCAAAAGCCATGTGGATGCCTGTGGTCTGGGTTACTGCCTGAGGCCATGCTGATGTCAGACGGACATGCTGATATGGCCCCATCACCATCTTGGACCACTGCACTCAGGAATTTCATGTTCTCAGCAACTATTTTTGCTATCAGTTATGACTAATCAAGATAGCAAAATGTCTAGGAATTCCTAAGATATATCTAGCAGCAATGCCTAAAATCCTCCAAGGTAGCATTTATTAATTCTTTACAAAAACTTTTAATTGAAAATAAACTATTTCTCTTGATCTATACTATTACCATTTTCAGCAACAATGTATGACTATGTTTCTACATTTCAAAACAAAATAACTATAAAGATTTCATCTGAACAGTATGGTTACATACTCATACATTTTTAAACATTTACTTCTTTTCATTTTTTAAACTAAAATATAGTTACATTATTTCCCCCTTTCTTTTTATTCCTCCAGCCTCTCTGTGTACCTCACTCCAACTTTGTTCTCTCTGGAAATCATGACTTCATTTTTATTAGTTGTTATTGTTCACACAGACACACAGAGACAACTAAATATATAGATATGACTTTCTCAGTCTGTTTGGCATTACTTGTATGTATATGATTTCAGGGCTGACCTCTTGGCTTTGGATAACTGACTGGGGGGCTCATCTCTGTGGAGGACTATTTGTCCTGCTGTCAGCACTCCTTGGCTGCCTGTGGTTCTTTATTTATATAATTTATTTAGGTGGAAGTTCTATCTAGACTATATGTCTGTGTCCTGCATGTATGTGTGCTACCTAAGGAGACCAGAAGAGAGCAGCAGATCTCTTGTGGCTGGAATTACAGATTATTGTAAGATGCTTGGAATCAAATGTGAGGCCCTTGAAGGATGAACCAGTTTTCTTATCCGCTGAACCATATTTTCAGCCCCACCAGATCACAGAATATTTTAACATATGTTATCTCAAGTCTTTCATTCACCAGCCTGCAAAATGGAAGATTTTATTTTACTTTCACAGTATGATGATGAAATTGACTAAGTGAGTCAATTCCTTAAAATTTCTTGAAAAAGTGGCCAACTGGGAAATACAAACCACTTAAATTTCCAATGTAATATCATTGTACTGTCTTGCCTCTTATAGGATTGCCTCAATAGCTGTGTAAAGCAATAATTCTGTTTCGGAGTGGTAAGTGGCTCATTACAGTGGAAGTTAGCCCATGCCTTGATGAGACTGATTTGTAATAAAATGATGTAAGAGTTAATGATACCTTGTAGTGAGTTTATTTTAATAAGGTTTTCTTTGTTATAAAGCCATTGCTCTACTCCTATACATCTTCTTAGGGTATGTACCAGGTATGCTGGTAAAAAATAAGGATGAAAACATAATAGGTTTAATAAGTATTTGTGGATTAAAATATTCTAGATAGTTGTGACATGTATGTACATGTGTGTTTTGTTGTATGCATCTGCTTTATGAATATTTGTTTGTATGTATATGGACTAAAGACTTCTATATAAATCCAGTCACACTGAACCTGATAGAAGAGAAAGTAGGAAGTAGCCTGCAATACATGGGCCCAGGAGACCACTTCCTATATAAAACGCCAGTGGCACAGACAATAAAAGCAACAATGAATGAATGGGACCTCCTGAAACTGAGAAGCTTCTGTAAAGCAAAGGACACAGTCAGTAAGACAAAAAGTCACCCTACTGAATGGGAGAAGATCTTCACTAACCCCACATCAGACAAAGGCCTGATCTCCAAAATATACAAAGAACTCAAGAAACTAGACATGAAAATTCTAAATAACCTAATTAAAAAATGGGATAATGATCTGAACAGAGAATTCTCAACAGGAGTTCAAATGGCCAAAAGACATTTAAGGTCATGTACAACTTGCTTAGCGATCAGGGAAATGCAAATCAAAACTTTGAGATACCATTTTACAGCTGTTAGAATGGCTAAAATCAAAAACACCAATGATACCCTATGCTGGAGAGGATGTGGAATAAGGGGAACTATTGTTGCAGGACAATCTTACACCAATTTGATTTAAAAAAGGGGTATTTTATTGAAGGGGATAAAATTTACAGATCCATTTCCCAAACCACATGCCTCTGGTCGCAAAAAGGAAACTGAGTCTAGCAGTCAGCATGGAAGCCGGGAGCAAGTAAGCTCAGAGAGCAGCTGTGGCATTTTTTAAAATGAAAACCACACCCCACATTGGGCAGGTATCTTAGAAGCCATTGGCTTAAAGCATGAGGGCTTAATCTCCCGTAGCACCTCCCCCTTTTGTTTAAGTAAGAAAGTTCTAAACCTACTACAAAACTATATACAGTAAAAATAGAATCTCTTATTCTTAACTAGCTTAATTCTTATATAATGATTAATTAAATTGGCCAAGTCGTGAGAAGAAAGTAAGTAACTACATTTATCTAATCTTCAACCCAATCGAAGATCTGAGAAGGGAAATAACACTACCTGAGTGATTAGGAAGTGCAATCAAACAACTTCCAAAATATGTAACAAGTCACAGAGACAGCTGGCTACCTGGGTAATCCCCCAAAGTCACATTTGCAGTGTTGAAGCAACCAACTTTGGCTAAGGCCTAGAATAACTGACAG
>JAQHUG010000083.1:4983747-5021769 GCA_028555095.1 Dicrostonyx torquatus | reverse complement strand
GTAGATGGACTGCTCAGGAATGCCAGGGAAGCTTCCTGCTTCCCAGACTTTCTCCTCGCCCTGCCTCTACTTCCTGTCTGGTTGACCCGCCTATACTTCCTCTGACCAATCAGCACTTATTTAAAACATGATTGATTGAACAGACAAGTCTCCTGCACCAAAGGGGGAGTATAGAAAATTTGGAAGGAGGAAAGTGAAAGTCTAATCATAATCTCAAACATTAAAAAATAAAAATTGAAATTATTTTAGAGTGAAGAATCAATAAGTTGAAGGGAAAATTCAGATTAAAAATATGTACATCATTTAATGAGGTAATGATAAGTATTAATTAAAACAATACTCCATATCTCTAAAATTAATTGGAATATTCAACAAAGAATAGATGCCACGTATGTATCATTAAAATATTTTTGTGTACTTTGGAAAATTATGAAAAAATAAACTTAAAAGTTTCAAGAATAGATGCCTTTTAAAACCTTTCCCTTATAGTTTAGCTAGAAACTCTGATTACTTTTAAAATTACCTGCTTTATTTATAATATAAAATCATCATAAAAATAATTTTAAACAAGTAAAAAGTTCTACTAGATAGTGAATGTAATTCAGTATTTGAAAACAATAATTTTCAGAACAGTTAGAGCTCTGTAAACAGACCGTTTTTAATCCAGAGCATTTATTTTTCATAAAGTAGTTGAGGATAATATTTTAGTATAGCTCAATGAAAAACAATCATTGGTTCCTATTTAACTACAATTCTAAAACTTTGACTTTTTTTATTTGCAGAGCACATTTTTTAAGTGTTTTCCTTAATCACACTAGTACAGAACTCACAGCAATGTTTTAGCCAAGTTTTCTGAAAGATCATTCCAAGGAAGTCAGGAGGAAATTTTAGGATACCCCTGAATTACACGAGAGGAACTGCTGCCTGCACAAGTTCAGAGTGTTTCTTCTTGTATTAGGTGGGTTTAAAGGGGGAAAATGTGGCTTTGGCATCTTTTCCCTAGCAATTGTTCAAATGTCTTGGGTTTGGCAAAGTTAAAGTGCATGTTTTCATCCCCCTACTTCTCATGATTTACAAAGCCATGTATACTTTAAGGGAAATTCAATCCATATGTCCTGATTCATTTGCACTTAGCTTGCCACAATGTTGTTCGGGAAAGTAGTCTCCTGCCTGAGAAATTCAGGAGCCTCTTTTTAATAGGTCTCCACTTCCTCTCTCCTCCAAGAAGCTGCTCTTTTCACTTATTAGACAAGTGGGACCCCTCAAAATGGTAAAACTGGAAACTTATAAATTTCAGTGAAATGGATGCGTTGTCAATATTTCTCTCCTGTTCCCTCACAGTAGTGGAGCTACTGGTATTAGATTAAAGAACAAGGCACACAAGTGCAGAGCTCTACGTGTTTTGCAGTTCACTCTTTCAGATTAATTTTACCATAATTCCATATTTAGTAAACATGATCCTTTAAACATGAAGTCACCCTCTACAGAGAAAATGTTACATCTCTCCAAAGACAAACTAAAGAACAGATGGATGTTAAATTTATGTTACAGTTTGTCAACAGTTATTCGTTGGAGTAGAGAGGGGGTCACCAATAACAAGTCTAGCACACACAAAAAAGACAGAGAATCAATCCCAGGGGCTAGCATGCTCTAACAATCATACTTCTTATGCTGTGCAGGGTTGGCTCCTATGCCCCTCATGTCGGATGAAGTAAAGGACATATAGAAGTTAAACAACTTATAAATGAAATGCAAGCTCTTGAATTAGTATGACAGAATATTTCAATTAAAAAGTTACTTAAATACATAGTGAAAGACTCTATATTACAATTTTTATTACGCTGTTTCTAAGTATTCTTCCAGCTACATCACACAAGATTTTTGCATTGTGGTAGAATATTTCTATGTAACCCAGGTAATTCAAGGACACATTAAATGTGGTAATGTGAAAAGCAGAGTGTTCTACACACATTTTAGGAGACTGAGATGTCATTAAAACTTCCTGAGAAGAGGGAAGGAAGGCCTAACACAAGAATATGATTAAGAAAAATCAACTTTTAACCAAATCTAAAACTTCAACACACATCTATTTAAGTTAAAGTTAAATGCCCTATCCCCTGGGAAAATTAATGCCTGAATTTGCCACATTGAGAACCATTTCAGAACAGAAATGCTGTAAGTTCTCCAACACATGTTTATGTGCACATCTGGATATATGAAGAAAGCTAAAGCAATTAATGGGTTATGTAAAAGTAATTGCTCCATCTGAAATCCCAGTTTTTGATTTTGGGAGAGCCTGTGGTTACAAAATTTAATTTTCAATAAAAGACACACACATTTATAAACATATATACTTCCTTTCCCTAACCACCAGCTCCAGTAATAAGTAAGAAATATATACCCTCGATCAAGTTTGGCACTGTTGATTAACTTCATCTGACGTGTGATTATGTGTTTCTAAAAGGAAACACATAATTTGCTATTTGAATATATATATATATATATATATATATATATTTATGCAAGAAACTATTTCAAGAAATATCTTTGTGACATGCAGCATAGTTTTTAAAAGTGACTCAGTTTCGTGTCCAGATAAGTCTCTTACCTCAGACTTGTCTTCATTAAGCATTGTAGTCATCAATTATATACTCATTGTTTTTATTTTTTAGATTTCTTTTTTGAAAATTTTATAAATTCACATATTTCTAGGATATTCTTCCCAACCCTCCACTGCCTCCAAATCCTCTATCATTCCTATATAGCAAATTGTGTTCTTTCTCTATCTTAAAACAAAAACAAAGAAAAACAGAAAGAAAAAGAGCCATTAAGAAACATGGAGCCCAATTTGTATTGACATCTACTTCTGGCATGGGGTTGGCTCTGGGGTTTTGTTGGTAGGCCCAATGTTGCTCCATTAGAGAATACTAACCTTGCCTCTTTTAACAGCAATTATTTGCACATATGTTCTAGCTAAGGGTGGGATTCTGTGTACATTTATCATCTTCATTATGAGAGCTTTGTCAGGTTTGACAATAGGGTAAAAAAAAAGTCTTAGCTCACTTTTGAGTTTTGAAAATACACCAGTCTCTGAGCTTGAAAACCAAACATTTGCTGTTCTCATCCTAAACTGAGAATTTGAAATCCCTCCAATTCTCATCCTGGAATTCTCTACCCTAGAAATCTCTGCCCTCTGAGAAACACTGTGTAAAGCCTGCCTCCTGTTCAGTTCTTTCCTGCTTCTCTCCTGAGCACATGTAGTCACGCTCCCGTGTCTTTCCCAATAATAATCTTGTGGGCATTTGTATGGTATGACTTTGTGGCATTACTTGGCTCCTAACTGTCGAGATACTTTCTCTTCAGATCAGTAACATTGAGGAAACCTTTCTTCTCAGGCCTATGAAACCTATGTTAAACTTTTGTAGGTCTAGTGCTGTGGAACAAATTTTGTACACTGTAAATATGTATTAGTCTCATTGGTTAGTTAAGAGCTGACTTTCCTATAGCTAGAGTAGAGTCAGAGATGGAGGACACTGTGAAGAAGAAGGGAGTAGTCTTAAGAATCACAAGCAAGACAAGGAGGAAGCTGGATGAATACAAAAATTAGGTAACAAGGCATGAGACACATGGCAACAAGAAATAAAAATAGGTTAATTTAAAATATAAGAACTAGATAGTAACAAGTCTAAGCTATTGGATGAGCATTAAAGATTAGTACCATGTCTCAATGTGGTTATTTGGGAATGGGCTTGTGGGACATGAAAGTCTGCCTACTGTCAAAGTCCGCAAATTCATGTGTACTTCTGTATGTCTGGAAAATTCTTTTCCCTAAAATTGTGTGCTACCAATGACTCTTACAATCTTACTATGTTATCTTCAGCACAGATTCCTGTACCTTGAGGGGAGAAGGAGGCAAGCTATTCAAAGCTGAAAACTCTGAAGAATGTTACCTTTGGCATGTTGTCCAGGTCAATAGGACAAGTCTTCGTAGGAGATATGCTTCTGAATAGGAAGCTCAAAACAGACCAAAGTCAAAGTTTGACAAGATGATCCAATGAGTTTTACTGGGTGAAGGGTAACTTAGAAGAGCAAATGGATCAAAAATGGCAGGATAACTAAAACCCACTCCTTTGTGTGTGAGACATTGATCCCGAAAGCTAATGTGGGATCTCACTCTACAGTGCAGGCAGATAAACAGGCTCAATGTGTTCTTTATAGGTGACTCAGTTCTTCTGAACTTATTTCAGGACACATGCTCCTTTCTTCTCTTTTGGGGTGCTTAGCTTCACTGAGAGTTCTCTTTTAGCTTGGCTCCTATGAGGCTGACTCACCAGTCCTTATTGTCTACTCTTTGGAAGGTAGGGTCCTATTGAATTTTGTAAGTTTCAGGGACTTCATGTAGCTATTTTCAATTCTTTACATTTGTTTACAGAGCTTCCCTGATAGATGGAAGATTTTGTTCTCATAGGAATCTGAGATAGAACAGGATTTCATTATTAATTACTGGCTTTTGCAAGAAGTAACTTTTATGATGAGGGTTAATTGATAGAATTGATGTTATCTGGATATAACAATATGTCATTATGAGTCATTTTATTTCTTTATTCTTTTAACAAAGTAATAGTAAATTTTCCCCTAAGGCCCATGTGCTATCTTGTCTCATGTTCTTAACCTCTTTAACAAATCTGATAAGGTTCTGTTTCATAGAGTAGATCTTAAAAAATCAAAAAGAGGTTAGTTATTCTCATAGTAACTGTGCTGCCATTACACCAGTGGGCATATCTTATAGACAGGTTCATTTTAACCTGAAAGGTCATGGGTGAGTGAGATTTATTTTAGCTAGATTCCTCCATATTCTTATGTCATAATTAAGTATAAATTTCATCACTAATAGTATCTTGATATTAAGTTATGGAGATCTTTGCTATAAATTGCAATGTCTATGGAGCCACTTTGACTAATGACCCAAAAATATTTCCCACCTACTACTTCTGCTATTCTTTGTCTCTGACATTGTATGATTATTCCACTTAATTTTATTTTGTTTATGTATATGTTTGTTTCAGGAAGATTTTACAATAGTAGGTTTTCATAAGCCTTTTACAAATGTCTTTTGTGTTAGTTATCCTGACTTTGCATTATAATCATTAATTATTCCCTTCCCATTTTTTTAAAACCCAAACTGTCAAGAATATGTTTAGTATAGCATAGGGATTGATTTGTAACTCTCTCAATTATTTTATATTAATATATTCTTAGTCTAGCATGTTTATGAAAAGGCTTTCAATCAGTCAATGCTGCTATTGGCAAAAATATAAAGTCATGAATATTTTCTTTGTTCAATTTTTAATTCTCTTTTGATTAGATATCATTACCTAGTTTGTTGGGACATGATGATACATATATATTCACCTCCCATTGACAGTCAGTATTTGTAAAATTAGTCCATTGAAAAACTCTTTAATTTTTCTTGGAAACTGGAGTATAAATATACACATTGGCTCATTATTTTTCCATAAAGGAAAAGAGCACATTCAAAGTTAAGACCGTTCTGAAAGAAGGCCTGTTATTTCAGATCATCTTCCTTCCTACCATTTATTCTCTTAGATTCATTTTTGCTTCCTTCTCTCTATCTCTCCCTCCCTCTCTTTCTGTGTGTGTGTCTGTGTGTGTCTATGTGTGTGTGTGTGTGTCTGTGTCTTTGTGTGTGTATGTACAGGCCAGAGCATGGATTTGTGCTGAAGCCAGAATAACAAAATGTTGTTAGCTGCCTGATGTGGGTGCTGAAAACTCAATGTGCCCTAAAACAGCAGTGAACACTGTTAACTACTAATCCATTTCTGTGGCCACTTCACATTGACTTTAAAATTTAAAATGGTAAGTTTCACTTTATGTCATCAACATTTGAATCGAACATGAACACATGCATTAAGATTCTAAGTAAGTATGAACACACCCGTAAGAAAGACACCATCTATTAACTACATCTACTCAACTTCTTTGCTTGCTCTGTGGATTTGTACTCCACTGTGATTATTTAAAGAATGGGCTAAAGAGAGAAAGTTGTATTATTATCGTTGAATGGCCAGGTTTTTGATAACTTAATCCTGTGTTTTAAAAATCTGGGTTTCATTGTCTATACAAATATACCTGGGAAGAATTTTTAACTAGACTCAGTGGCATACATAATTTGAGTTATTCAATTTCGGTATTATTTATATCAAAAAATTAAGACTTTTTTTGTTTTCATTTTTTACATTTCTTTTTTTATTGTTAAAAGAAAAATTTACATTTACTCCCCTTGTCCCAGGCACTCCTGCTCTCCCATACCCCACCTTCCTCCCCCTGCTTCCTTAAGAGGGGGCAGGATACCCTGCCCTGTGGGAAACCCAAGGCCCTCCCTGCTCCATCCGGTCTAAGAAGATGTGCATCCATATAGAATAAGTTCCCAAAAAGCCAATACATGCAGAAGAGATAGGTCCCTATGCCATTATCATTGGCTTCTCAGTCACCCCCCTCCATTGGCAGCCACATTCAGAGAGTCCGGTTTGGTCATATGCTCATTCAGTTCTTGCCCAGCTGGATTTGATGAGCTCCCAATAGATCAGGCACACTGTCTCAGTTGGTGGGCCAGTCCCTTGAGGTCCTGACTTCCTTGCTCATCTTCTCCCTCCTTCTGCTCTTCAACTGGACCTTGGGAGCTCAGTCCCTTGCTCTGATGTGAATGTGGGTCTCTGGCTCTAACACCATCCATTGGGCGAAATTTCTAGCTGGGGACATCCCGGTGGATATCTGGGATCTACTCTAGAGACAAATCTCTTGCCAAACCTAAAAATGACTCCCTTAATGTAGATATCTTATTCCCTTCTTCAATATCCACCCTTCCTCTATCTCCACCATCCCTCACCCCTGAACTCTCCCCAGTTCTTCCCTTCTCCATTCTACCCCCTCCCTTTTGCCTATCCCCACCTCCACCCCCCATCCCCAATGACTAACAGTTGGTTATATTCTCTCTGCCAAAATATATTTTCTTGTTCAAATCGTTTTCTTGAAGGTTATTATCTTATAAATATAAAGAATCTAGAGTGGAAATGAGCTTAGTGACATAACAAGGTGAAAAAAATAGACATAGCAAAGAAATTGGGAATAGTTTGCGTCTAAAAATTGTGGTTGTATAATTATTTATTCATAAACTATTGCTAACTGCATATGTAAACTTTAAAGATTATAGGCAATCATTTGATGTTTAGAAATTCTAAATTTTACTGAAAATTAATGCAACTTTTTTATTTGTTTTTGTTGCATTTCTGGCAGATTTATCAGATTTGATGTTATTTTATTTGTTTACTGTGAATATATTTGTTATTATAAGTATATTAAATATATGGTATGTTAACTAAATGTCTTTGTTCTCCATGAATCTGAATACATAGTAAGTTACAAAGTAATTTAGTTCCCTGGGGAGTGATTGCCTGACATACAGGAGGTTCTAGGTTCAAACTTCAGGAATGAAAAGAAAGCTTTTTGAGGAATCTGAAGGAATAAATAATAATAATATTAGCAAAAAGATAAGTAGCATGAAATTTTCAAACAATGAATAAAAATATTTTAAAGAAACATGAAATTCTAGATGAGCAAGCAAATAGTTTATTTCAAAAAAGAAAGTACAAACATTTATGTACTACTTCAAACATATTTTACTGAAACAATATTTAATTGACTATAAAACACACTTCAATAGTGCAAAAGACATACAGACATGGTAGTTCTTTAGACCAATAGTGCCCATAGGAAAAATCTGTTACAACAGAATTTTAAAAGCTATACTGTCCTGTCATTTTTAATCATAAGTGACTATTTGGTTCTGGAAAGTTTAATCTGAGAAATTGTACTTTTGAAGATAATGATTTCAAATGTACATTTGAAGAAATGATTTCAATTTAAATCATAATAGATATGTAATTTATTCTATTCAACAGGATGACTCATGAAAATAACTTCAGAGAAATCATTCAGTTATGTTGCTTGTAGAGGAGATATGAGCAAGACTGTTTGAGTATATACTTCAGTGAGAGCATTTTCAGAAAACTGGGTTTCTCCAAGTACACTAGCAAACTCATTGTAGTTAGGTGATATAATAATGCAATGCTTTATTTATGTTTGGGTTGAGAAGCAGATACAGAGAGAACCGCAACAGCCATTCCTACTTATGCAAAAATTCCTTGTCAAATGATCTATATTTGAGACATTTATTTATTTGTTCTTCTTTTTTAAAAGAAAACAAGCTATCTTTTCTCATTATACATATCATTCCAAGTTCCCACTCCCTCCCCTCCTCCCATTTCCTTCACTTATTCCTCCACCCTACCCCCATCCTCTCCACAGAGAGGGTAAGGCACATTGCTTTGGGGGAAGGTTCAAGGCCTTCCATATTACACGTAGGCTGAGCAATGTATCCATCCAAAGAGAAGAGGTTCTCAAAAGGCAGTATAAGCAGTAGTACAATAGGTATTTCTCATTATCTAAAATATTCATGTATTCAAAGTTACTTAGAAAGTAACTCTATTTATTAGTTGATTTTTACCTTTTGAATGAAAGCACATCGCAAGAGTTTAAAAATGAGAAAGAAAGACAGCTTTTGTTCCTAAACTTCTATCATCTCTCCCATGACATACTTACCACTCTTTCCATAACAGGGTCTAGAAGGTATTTTAAACACCAGCAATTTTCTTTGTCTCTTTTTTTCATTTACTTTTACAATTTAATTACATTTCTCCCCTCTTTTTCCATCCTTCAAACCCCTCCTCACTTTCACTCAAATTCAAATACATTTTTCTTTTCTATCATTTGTTATTATGCAAGTCCTTAACAACACTTCATAGTAGGATGGATTGCCAGTGGTCACAATAAAGACAACTCACTGTTAAGCACCCTCTAATGGATGGCAAAGGTAGAGTCCAGACAGACAGGCTTGAGCACTCTATGTCCCTAGGCACAAGGCAGTGCCAAGAACACTTGGTATCTCTGTTTTTACTAGCCTGGCTGCTCCAACAGGTCTCATAAATTTGTGCCTTTCTGGGGTATGGGAGAACTGGGAAACAGATTACTTTCAAGAGACATGCGTCTTTACACAGGGTTTCTAGGAGCAGCTGGGCTCCTAGAATAAGTCTGGAGCCAAGCCCACGGTGGAATACTGCGAGAGATGGTATTATAAAGGGGCTATTTACTATTCAGTTTATAGCTGTCTGTAAATTGGACCTATTAAATGGAGATAAAACCGAATATTTTGAAAGCAGAATAGAAACTCCTGCCCCTGGTGGGCTGGTAGATGTAGGATTTCTTTGTATTTTTGTGGTGATTTGTGGTTGCATCTTTTGTACCCAATATTTGTTATGTATTTTTTGTACTCTCCTTTGAATCCAGCATATTAAAAATAACTCTCCTAGAATGCTTTTTCACCCACTCTTTTGATTAGTGTAACAATAACTACATACATCTGATATATAAGAGCATGATTAGTGAAAATATTTTGTTACTATTTTTGACAAAGGCTTTGGGTTTCCAAATAAAATTTTGGGAACTCTCTATTTTTTCCTCCTGTCATTTCCTTTCTCCTTTCATCTCACTCTCTCCTATCCTTTTCCCTTTCTCATATTTATTCTGTTTCTTAAATGAAGAAATTCTTAAAATAACAAACACATCATGAATTAGGGTCACAATAAAGTATTGGGGCATAAAAGGGAAAAGAAAGATGAGTAAAATGAAAAAAATCTCAGAATAATTTGTTCAACTTGCTTTACAGCCATAAAAATATTTTTATAATATAAACTACCTGTTAAATAAACATAACATCCAAATTAGGGATGAAGTTGGATGGCAAAAAACACACTTAGCATTTTCCTTTTATAAGTATGTCTTTAACTGAAATTGAATTATGTCTATTTTGCCCTTTTATTTCCATCCCATTCACACCCCAACTGCCCTCTTTCAAACTTCTCCCTGGAACCCACTCTCAAATTGATAACCTCTTTTTCTTGGTTTATTAATGTTACACACATATAGGTATGCATAAGTATATTATGTATGCAAGATGCTGAGTTTTTTGTTATTTGTGTATATATGGTTTCAAGTCTGATCACTCTTTATTAGACAACAAATAAGTTCTTAGGAGGCCCTGAATTGTCTCTAGATGTCTCATTTCAAAACAAAACAATACACAGCAGAAACATGGTATTTACTACCACAAAGATGTAGACAGCTCTTATTTATAATCTTATTTGTGGCCTAAGCATTAATAAAATTATAGCTACTGTTAATATAATATTGTCAGCCTTTGGAGCCTTTGATTAGGAGAATTTATTTACAAATTAGTGTTCTGTTTTCATTTTTCACACTCTTCATATCACTCATCAAAAATATCACACATTACCCATCTCTAAGTACAAATGAATTCAGGTTCTGCAAACCCTATCTGTATGTCAGAGATGGCTCCCTCCTTTCTTTCCCCAAAGTAAACGTGAAGAAGTACCAGGCCTAATTCAAATGTGATCTTCAATTTTGAGTTTTTCCTTATAGGGATGTTTTCTTAAATTATCCTAAGTTTCCTGATGTTCTACTCAGGAAAAATTGATTCCATTAAGACACTGCAAAGAAACCTTGGGAAAACAAAAATCATAAGTATTTTTTATTGTTCCATATGTAGATCTATCGAACTTAATGATGTTTCTCATGTCAAGAAATGTTCAGACAAGGTTTTCACACCAAAGACATTAAATTGTGATAAAAAGCATATGTTATTAAAATTTTGAATTTACTAGCAACTGTATAGACAAAAAAATTGAAAGTGATTATCCATGCATGTACATATTCACACATACACACAAACACAAAAAATTCTGATTTATTAGAATAGGCATCACTAAAAAAGAAATTCAGTGTAATTCATCATACTATAAACAGAAAAAAGTACATGACAGAGTTGAAAAGGTGCAACAATTATTCACCTGGAGAATGGACAGAAACAATCAGCTGCATTTCTTTTATGAAGATAAAAGACTGAATAGAATATTCTCCCTGGTTCAGTGAGACTGCAGGATTCACACACAGAACACAACATGGTGTTAAACATCTGCCATTCACCCCTAGTTTTGCTGTGTTGACTTTGATTGTACTTAGACATCTCAAAACCATCACTTTTTTTCACATTTTACCTTCTCTTTTCTCTGCTTTCTGTGTATCTGAGTGCCTGACGGTCACAAGTGGGAACATCTGTGGTCATACAAAAATTTTCAGAAGTTGTACATATAATTAATATGGTTGATTCAGGAATATATATCTCAATACAGTAGTTCAAGAAACTGGAGTTACTTTATATATTTAACTCATTTTCTTTGTGAATTATTTGTAGTTTTGACACAAAGGACAGGCTACTATAAAATTGAAAGGGAAATGACATTGACATTTGTCCTTACTTATATGTGTATGATATCTTTATTGACAGTTGGCATATTTTTTTTACTGGCTTGAATCTTAATGTTCATTGAGTATACTTAGAGAAGATATTCAAATCAGATGGCTATTAACAATCTTTCTCTAATTTAGCCAAAATAAGTGTTACATGTTTGTATGACTTTATAGTTTTTATTTTAATTTTCCAAAGCAATGAAAATCTGTATCTCCAGTCATCAAATGTATCTATCCTACATGTATGAAATTTTGTTTGTCTGAGGAAATAATCTTTGATCTGACTATTTTTCTTCTTTTTCAATGTAACTTCTTTAAAAATTGAGAATAGACTTTTTTATACAATATAGTTTTTGTCTTATAATTTTTGTGAGAGCATTGTATAAGCCTTACAGTTTCTTTTCATTCATATGGCTTTTTGTTTTCTGTTTTTTTTTATGGGATTCTTGTGTGTGTGGGGGGGTGTGGGTGTGCCTGTGTGTGGTGGTATGTGCCACTGTGGGATAATGCTTTTGTACACTGTAAAAAAAATGTCACTTCTATTGTATTAATAAAAAACTGATTGTCCAGTAGCCAGGCAGGAAGTATAGGTGGGGCAACCAGACTAACAGCATTCTGGGAAGAAGAAAGGCAGAAAGTCAATTACCAGTTAGATGCAGAGGAAGCAAGATGAGAATTCCTCACTGATAAAAGATACCAAGTTATGTGACTAAGTATAAACAAGAATTGCGGGTTAATTTAAATTGTAGAAATTATTTAATAAATAGCCTAAGCTAATAGGCTAAACAGTTTATAATTAATGTAGGTCTCTTTGTGTTTCTTTGGGACTGAATGGCAGTTAGTCCACTATTGGTGATAGGTGGGAAGACGGAGACATTGGTCAACTTACTCAACATTAGGCCCTGCATGCTCTAATCCCAATGTACCAGGAATTATGTGTATGACATAAACAAGCTTTTATGATTAAATATTAGCCTTGATGGATGGAAGGGAATTTATGCCAGGTACTGCAAATAAGTTCAAATTTTTTGCGTAGGGAGATTATAGGTCCTAGGAAGAGACCTACTAGTGTTATTTCACTAAGGGTTATGTTCCCAAACCGCCATCTAAATATTATTTTTTTACAAATTTTTTTTATTTTACATACCAATCCCAGTTCCCTCTTCCTCATCTCCTTCTGCTCCCTTCAACTTCCCCCTACCTCACTCCCCATGCATTTCTCAGAGAGGGTGGGGTCTCCCATGGAGAGTCACCAAAGTCTGTCCCATTACTTGAGGCAGGACCAAGGCCCTTCTCACTATTCCTAGGCTGAACTAGGTATCCCTGCAAAGGAATGAAGTAAAAAAGCCAGTTCATCCACTGGGATAAATACAGGTTCCACAGTCAATAGCCCCACAAACTCCCAAAGCCACACAACTGACACCCATATTCAGAGGGCCTAGTTTGGTACTATGAAGGTTTCCCAGCAGCCAGTCCAGAGTCAGTGAAGTCCCACTCGCTTCCTTATTTACTGATATGCATTATTCTTAACTTTGCTACAAGAATTTTATTTTGGGAGGGGAAAATACTTGGACTTAACCTATTGAAGTGTTGAAAATAAGTTCACTGAGTGCTTATTTACATATAAGACATCCATTTCAGTTCTGTTTCCGAAATTCTTAGAGAACGTTATTGAAAAGAGAATGAATAGAGTGTAAGCACATAAGAACGAAGAAGTGTGCTATGAAAGGCTGTCATCTGGGCATGAGAGGACCCTTGTTCTCATTACAAACAGCTATGAGTCTGTGAAATAGACCCACATAAGATCAATACAGCCAATATTCCAGTATTGATGGAAAAGAGACTCACGAATCCCCTCACCTAGCTGAGGAGTTACAGGTATTTGTTAGCTACTGAGTGAGGAATAATACTTTTTTGAGGATGGGAGATCGAATAATAGAAAGTTGTCTAATCTGCAAGCGAAGGTCCACTAACTTGTACATACATTCCCATAAAGCAACACTAATAGAACATAATGTACAATTAAAAGAGGAGAATGATATGAAATCAGGATGTAGGGTGTTAGTAAAACTTTACTTCAGGAAGCTTAAGACAAGGATATGGGGTATGCATTATCATAAAGCATTGTTACATGTAAAAATATAAATGCCATGAAATCTCACATTCATTGAAACATTTATACACTGTAGATTGTGTTGACCTATTTAGGGTGAATTGCTTTGCTCTTTCTTCTTTATTTTATTTTTTTTCTTTATAATATAACTATACCTTTCATGTTTCCCTTTTCTCCGTCTAAATCCACTTACATACCCCTAGTTTATCTTTCTCAAATTCATAAATCTTTTTGCATTATTTGTTGTTATACATACACATATGCATACACACATACAAACTTCTTAAATACATGAATATAAAATGCTTAGTCTATATAATGCTATTTCTATGCATATTTTAGGGATGATCATTTGATATTGAATAACCAACTAGTGTGCTCTTCATTTTATCTTGGAGGAAAACCTACAACCTCTACTTTACAACACCAAAATAATCCCCAAATACATTCTATATCATTGTGGAATTGGGGACAGGGATTGTAAGAAGCAAGAAGCATCAAATTTAATGTGAGACTGTTTCTCTTAGTAATGACAGAAGCTACACTCATAAATCTCACAACACAAGTGGTAAAATATGAGGTGAACAAGGACAACAACAATACACATGCTAGCATGGACAAAGAAAGCAAAGGAAACCTTGACCCTATGCAAAGATCTGTATGCAATTAAAGAATGTTGGGAGTGAGAGAAATAGTATTCCCCAGAGAAGAGGAAACCAATTGTTTAGCTTTCTTACAGCATTATATGGTTTTAAAGGTTTGTTGTTATTATTGCTACTATTTCAAAAAAATTTATGTGGAAAAGAATATTTAGAAGTCCATAAAGTACTTTAATTGTAAATATAAAGTAAGTTGGGTGGTTTCCATTTACCTGGATTATAACTAGTAAAGCAAAAATGTATGTTTATTTTGTTGATTTATATTTGTCTTAGATATAATATACATTTAGAGCATCAAGGTATTTTAGTTACTTGATTATTCTTTATATAGAATTAAAAAACTCCAAAAAATATTTGCTATAAAACAGATGGTGTCAGAGATTTTAAATCTGTATGCATATATTAAATGTTATAAAATATTCTACTATATAATACACTGTGACTTTTAAGATAACTGAATATACAACAAACCCTTATTTTTTTTCATGTTATTCTATAATTACATCATTTCCCCTTCTCTTTCCTTTGTCTATGCTCTCATATACTTCTCTCTCTCCAAAATTGATGGCCTTTTTCTTTATCAATTTAAATTATTATTTGATTAGAAAAATTTCATTTCCTTGAGATTATTTACATGTTGTAATTTCTTAATTTATCACATTTAGGTTATCCACTGTTATATTATTCTTTTTATTCCCTAATCTTTTATGTATTCAGATTTATTGTTAAGTTGTTATCCATTTGCTGTAGTTTTTGAAGTCTGAGATCAGTTTTAGTAGAGTTTAAAAGAAAAACTCCAAGGGCAGAAAAACTGTAAATCTCCTCAGCTGCTGAGGAAAGAGAATGGAGGCAAGGCAGAAAGCAAGCCACATCTGTCAGCAGGCATGGGGGCCAGACACATGGTAGACAAGGCAGAAAGCAAGTCATATCTGTCAGCAGGCATGGGGGCCAGACACATGGTACACAAGGAGACATGTGTTCGAAAAGGAAACTTTGCAGACAAGTAAGGAAACCCAACGTGTTGGGGAAAGCAGGCTTAGAAAAGAAATGAAAAAGATCAGCTACAGTTCTCTGAATAATTTAAAAAGCTTGTGAGCCTCAGGAAGTTGACCAGCAATAGAGCTGTAATCTCCTGTGCTAGGAGCCAGATTCTGGGAGGAAAAAAGATATCATCTCATTGTAGGACTCTATTCCACCTATCTTGTTAGCTTGACTTGAGGTGAAATCAGGTAGCACTATGGTTATGTAAATGAAATGACCTATTGTAATATTAGCCCTCCACCAGTTCAGAGAGTCTGTTGTCTAAACAGGAAGGTATTATCCTTGCCTGAGACTTCACTGATACTCTCATTTCTCATCTGGTTGTCCTCCACCCTGTTTCCTCTAGAGAGGTGACTCTAAAATTATCTAGGAATCTGGAGGTTGCATCAAAGACACAGAACAATTTTGCAAACTTGGACCATTGCAAACAAGGTGCTGCCAAATATCCCAAGGCCATTTCTGTCTTTTAGACACAAAAGAAACTTGTTGGTTTTCTTTGGTGTCTTTTACCTTTATATGTCTAGCCATTTTGAACCTCTTATTATCATCATTTACACATATGAAGAGGAAACACTCATGGACAATATGGATTTGTGACAAAGGCAATTGCAATATGTCTTCTTCCATCCAGATAATGGAAAATCAGCTGTGGCAATTGGGATGTGTGTGTGTGCATTTCACACACACATATATACGTGTATATATATATATATATTTCCAAAGTATATCAATAGTCTTACTTGTATACATAAAAATGTTAGGAAGGATAGAACAATTGAGTAGTAAGTAGAAAGAGTTGTGCAGAAAAAGTAATAACAAGAGTATCAGCATTAGGAGTCCTAGGGAAAAATGAGGAGTCAGAATGGGAGGTGTTTTATAAAATGTCCAAATCAAAGTCTATTACAATCTCTCGATGGGCACAGAAGAAAGTCTATCTTTGTATGGCTCCTAATTTTTCTTCTTGTCATTGTCTGATTTTTACACTTTGATATTTGTTTTGTGTCTTCATAGCTTTGACTTGGTCTATATATTCTCTCTCTCCTCTCTCTCTCTCTCTCTCTCTCTCTCTCATTATCTTATGTTATAATGTTATTTATAATGTTTGCATCTAAGTAAAGGAGGCCAAAAACATCACTTTCCTAAGGAGTAGGGAATTGAGGAACACACAGATGAATTTTTCCAGAAAGAATTTGAATTCTAAATTCTAGCAAGGATTTTTAGGTTGAAGAAGGATCTGAGACATAATCAAATTTTTCATGTGATCAGAAAGCTGACAATAAGAAGATAGTAACGTTTCATACTTTTCCTTTCCTTATTTGATTTATTTTTCTCCCTTTCCATTATTTTCATGGTTTGTGTGTGTGTGTGTGTGTGTGTGTGTGTGTATGTGTGCAATCTGTGCTTATGTGTGAATACATGTATGTTGATAAATGTGGCACTGGATTCATGTCTGAAGACATAGAGGTGTTTATAAACACGTTTTTTTTTCTCCCTTTTGTCTTTTGAGTTTAGGTCTCTCAATTAAAACTTGTGCTCACAGGCAGTAACATTGCTTGCTCCATCAGTTCTAGGGATCTCTTTTGTTTCTGCCCTCTACTCATTGCTGGGATTACAGATGAACACATCTGCTTTTATCCATGTTTGTGCAGCAAACACTTTTTATTGTTTTTATTGAGCTATACATTTTCTCTGCTCCCCTCCCTCCTTCTCTGTCTCTTTCTACCCTCTCCCATTAATTTACAGCATCACCTCCCCATCTCTGTAAACTTTTATTTCCAACAAAAGTTACTGTTTGCATGGTTTACACAATGATGAACTCTCTAATAATTATATAGATTCTTTGTAAGGGTTTTACTTGTTTTTCATGTAGGCAATAATATCAATTAATGCCTTTTCAATTCATTATAATTATTTCACATGTATTTAGTTTATTTAACCCATCCAAACCAATATTTACTCACTTATTCACAGAGACTAATGATAAACTATTTTAGTCTACTTTTGTGTTTTCCCGAAAGATAACATCTGTATAATTCATATGCAAAAACTTAAGAATAAAGGCTATCTATTAACTGGAAAATGTATTATGTTTATCTGACAAGATAATATAATCAGGTAGAATGCATGTTTAATGCTACATACTTCTCTTATGAAGGCAAATTTTCTTCTTTATATTTGTTGCACACAGTGCTAATGTATGAAAGTTTAATTTCTATGAAAATGTAAGAGGAATAACAAACACTGACATTCATGACATATATGGAGAAATCCTGTCAGTGCCACTGTTTCTGTATCACAAAAGCAGATGAGGTGGTAATTATTCTGGAGCAGAAGCTCACCTCTGGCCAGCCTGTGCATTCATGCAGGCAGAGGCGTTTGAAGCCATTTCAGACTGAAGCACCCTGAGAGAGGCTTTGAATCAACTAGGCCTCTGGATGCCACTTTTCTCTTTCATTTTACTTTTGGAACTTTATCTTTGAATATTAATCCATCTGTGAATATTCCAATATCCTCTTGGGCTATCATTTGTCCTTTTTTTAAGCAAGAAAAATAAAGATTGTTCTTGTTATTTCAACTGGCATATATATATATATATATATATATATATATATATATTCTCTGAGAAGTTTCTCATAGTGTGAGCATTCTTTGAGATCTGAGATTTTGAGTAGATACACCAGGCTGTAATCTCAGCCAATAATAAAAATCTCTGTATCTTAGAATTCCTCCTTCACATTGTTAAACTTCCGTTTTTAATTACAAGAGAATATTTTATTATTGCTCATCTAAATCAATATTATTTATTTATTCTGTTTCCATATGAGGAGTGTAGATTCCTCTCATTTCACATATGGAAGTCAAAGGGCAGCTTTCAGTAAGTCAGGCCTACCCTTCTACCATGTGAGTTCTAGGGACTAACTTAGGTTATCATGTTCTATGGCACAAACCTCTACCCCCGATTGATTCTTTACTCGAGAGAAAATATTTTAATGAGATTCTTCTGTGTTTTTATTTGGATGATTAGAAGACTGGTTGCACATAAGCAGTTGTTAATGCTGCCTAAGACAGACAGTGCTCCAAAAATTTCAGTTATTGCTATGAATAGTCTCACTTTTTTCCCCAGTAGAACTAGAGAAACAAATACTGATTCATTGGTAAAAATTCATTCATAGGTAATTTAAGTTCACACAAATTCGATTTTGCTGAGCATACATTACAAAGCAACCTCTGTCTTTAAATCCAAATGGTAATCTTGGGGTGAGAATCATTAGGAAGAATGTATGTAAAGAAGATGAGATATCTTACATCAATGGTTTGTTTTGGAAGAGGAGTTTCCATGAAGAGGATTTTTATCACAAATTTTTAAGCTTGTCTTGGTTGTTTAGAGATGAGAATCAAGCAAGTCATGATTTAAAAAAAAAGGAACAGCCAATCATTTGAAATGATGGTATTGTGGTAAGATGAGCCAAGAAATCATTAACTAATTTAGAAATTACAAAGTTCACTGCAACCTTGGCAATGACATCTTCAAACAAGGAGGGCAAAAGCACATCGAAGGCAGTGTCCTGTCGATGACAGATGAGTAAAAACAAACTAGATGCATGCTGCTTTCTTTTTCTCCCACTGTCTGATGATAAAATCTATGCCATTAGCTAGACACAGAGGTTGGTTTTGATGGTATTTTCAGCAGAATCCATATGGACTTTCTTCTCTGAAATGCATGCCAGTTGTGGACAATTGACACTGTGGGAAGTGGATAATTTAAGGAGGAAAACAGACAGTGATGTGTCAAATGTTCCCCCCAATTCTGAAGATAAGAATTAAAGAAATGCCAGGTAGTGGTGGCTCATGACTTTAATCACAGCACTCAGGAGGCAGAGGCAGGCATATCTCTGTGATCTTGAGGCTAGCCTGGTCTGCATAGTGAGTTCCAGAAAACAGGACTGTTCCTTAGCCTGGTCTGCATAGTGAGTTCCAGAAAACAGGACTGTTCCACAGAGAAACCCTGTCTTGGGAAAAAAAATAGAAAGAGTAGATAGCTCAAGACTTGGTGTAATTTTGCCATAGTCCCTTATTCATTTTTGTAATTAAATGGTATCACATTAGTACAATTTCAATATATTTTGCAATAAGTTATTCATTGCAAAAATTACAATTTATTATTTAAATCAATGCTACTATTTACCCTTATGTTGTACTTGATTATACTTCATGAAATTTGACAAAATTGTTGAAATATTTAGTAAGTAACATAAAAAATAAGAAGAATGTGTGTAAAATCTCTTTTACTTTCATTGTTTAAGGATAGAATCTGAATTTCAATTTTACATGTTTTCAGAGATTAGAGGACAATGCCAATAAAATAAAGAAATACTAGTAATAGTAATAACAACCACAAAAAGAAAAACAGCATGATAAAATAATATGAAATAGAAACTACCTTATGTAAATGCTCATTTAATGCTGCCTATTGGTGCTGTTTGGAGTTAAGAGAGTCAACTCTTTGGCTGTAATGATGTAAACATTTTGTTTCCTGATATTTCATTGTTGTGGTCTGGGTGTATGCCAAATATAAAAGCTATAGACTGCATGAAATATCATTAATGTAAAAATATGATTCTCTTGTAACAACATAATACATTGCCTGATTTTGCTGCTTCATCTCACATTCTCTTAGTTTGTTAGGGGTCATTCCCATTAGATTTTTTAATATGCCCTGTCTTGCTACAGCATACTTGCAATCACAGTATTTCATACATGACATTTGCTGTGATCACAGTAAATTGTACATTGTAATAAACCCCCAATAGTGAGCACGAAGTTAATATATGGTAAAATAGGCATGATTTTAAAACTGTCCCAATATCAAGTCTTAGAACATATCATGTAATATTTCTTTTCAATTATTCTAAGGGCTTCATTCTGTGAGTAGGAGAGTCAAATGCAATGCAATCAGTTCATGTTTTTTGTCTTCTTTACACTAGTCTTTACAGGAAATGAATGTCAAGTCTTCACTTATTCTTTTTTCAGGTAATCTGGTATAGGACAAAGGATGCGATGATTTGGGTGAGCATGAGTCAAGGGAGAGGGTGCTGCCTCTCAGGTCTTCAGGTAGCCTTTCATGACCTTTGTTTTCTTAACATGAACTTGTCTTGTTTAACAAGCTCTGAAGTTGGAGGTTCTGAGCACTTCCGGTCTTGAGATTGGATGTACTGTAGATCACTCCTATTTGTGTTGGTTTTCTTTTTACTTTCTCTGTTTGACTTCAGTCCTCGCCATGGTGAGCAGATTCAATAAGTTAAGTACTTAAAGGTATTTGGCACCACTGAATCAATAACTGGGAATTTTCTATGCCATGGGAAATGGAAGGGTAACAGAGGCTTCTGGTCAGGGCATCTCCACAACTACTTTTGTTCCTTGACAAAGTCTCTATACACAGGAAGGTGTTTGCATTATGTCATTCTAGGTTTTATCAAGGATTTCTTCTGCTTTAGATAATTTTGCTACCAGTCTTCCCAGTTTACATCTAGTATGGAAAATAATGCTTTAAATTTACTGGCTTTAGTTTTCTACATTTCCCAACATAGACTTTGTTTTTATTTGACACATCTTGGTTGTTCAAACTTCTCTTACTCTCACCTACTCATATTTAACAATGTAATGACTTTGGTCTAAGGGAAATAATTTGCTTCAAAACAGGATATGCAAGTAAAACCACATGCATAAAATTCATCTAGAATTTCTCTGCTACAAACATTATCCACAGTTCTGGATTTATCAGCAAGCTGCTAATAAAATTGTGAAAAATATAGTGAAATGTCTTCTGAGAGTTATTTTAAGTTGCAGAGACTGTAAAGTTATGCAATCCAAGTACACTTTATTGAAAGATAAAATTATCTAAATGAAAAGATCATTTCCTCTTCAGGTTAAGACACTGTGCTTTAACAGCATACAAATATGCTCTTAAAACATGAGTTTCATAATAGTATAAGAACATGTAAAAATATAATTTATTAAAAATCTTGTACTTAACAAAATTATGCAATAATATGTACACTTTTTATTATGAAGATATAAATATAACATCTCTTATAAATAAATACCTTAAAATACAATTTTTCAACCCACAATATTCTTGACCACCCAAGATGGCCATTTATCTATTTAGTTTTTATTCCTGACCACATTTCACAACTATGCAGCAAGTTTCCCATAGCATTTTTTTGAGTGGCCAATCAAGGTGTTATATGGAGAATAATTAAAAAATTAAAAAAGAAGAAAAGTTATTCTAGGATGGAGAAATTAAGTTTTAATTTTACTTATTGTTGGATTATTTCCTAAAGGTGTGCTAAGCCTAGTGAATTGAAATATGCCCTGGGAGATGATAGAACTCTTGAGAAGTGGCAGTAGAGCTACTCACGTGTGAAGCTTGAAAGAATTTTTCAGATTTTATAGTTTCCCATAGAAGGCAATAAAGTTCTCATTAAAGTGGAAATGCTGGGATGGAAAGCAGTCTAGTGTCGGTTCTTTTGTTCTCAGCATGGCTGTGCTAACTGCAAAGTAATTATAGCAATTCCATGAGGCTCCTGATGACCCATAGGAAGAAAAGCTTCCTTGCAACTTTGTCTCTTGGGCCAGCCCATCTTTCTAATTTTCTATGTAACTGAAAAGAAAGCAGCATGCACCGTCGATCGCTTTCTTCCTTCAGAGATGTGCCTTCAGTACATTTTTACAATAAGAGACTTGAGAAAAACAACCCTGCAGTACCTAATCTTCGCCCTTCATTTTCTTAAACAAAGTTTGACTAACCAAACACATTAGGGTCATCAGACAGAATTCATTTTAGTAATGCGAACTAACATAGTACTGGTTAAAGCTTCGTGTAACTAAAACACACATCTTTCTTCTGCTTGAATGTTATAGAGACATCTGTATCTGCTCCATATAGAATTTCTCTTTTCTAAATGTTCACAACTAAAACTTATCAAAGGGAGACAGTAGAGGTAAGTGTGTGTGTTTGTGTGTGTGTGTGTGTGTGTGTGTGTGTGTGAGAGAGAGAGAGAGAGAGAGAGAGATCACATTATCAGTTGCATAGTTGAGAGAAAAATGTGTAAAACATTAAGCTCCATCTTTAAAGTAAAAATGTCCTTTTATTTTTTGACAAGAGCTACCAGTACTTCTTTTGGTCTTTAGGTGCATTGCTAGCTTTTCTCTTTTATTTTATTTTTCTGTTCTCCATCATTGTTGTTTCTTTGTATATAATTCTTAAGTATACAAAACACTGAACCCCTCTATTCTGCTAAACTTAACTCTTACAGAATAGAAATTAAAGTTTTAAAGGCACACAAATATCAAAAAGTCATCTGTATATTGAATTTTAATAAATGGATGTTATTTATAAAGATTGAGAAATACATAGTTCTATCACCAATTAAAGAAATGTTTACAAGTTTGAAGTAATGTTCTTCATAGTAAAATAAGGTGTTTCACCTATATTCATGGATTTATTTCACTAGTGTATAAATAATTTAGAGGATTCTTCTTAAATTGATTACTAAAAATTAAAGATTCATCATTAGCTTGTGTAATTTCTATTCAAAACTGTTAATTTTATAGTTTTGCTTATACTTATACTCTTTCACTTCTTCCTAAAATAAGGCATTTTTTCATTCCACTGTTATTAGTCAGAAAATATAAATTGATTATTGCTTTTTGAGATGTATATCTTTCCTGAAGAATTAATACTTAGTTTCTGTAACAACAAATGGATTTGAATGAATAGTTTTTGAAAGTGTAATTAAAGATTGATCCTACATGATATATATGGGTTTTAATCCAGTATAGCTGGTACTATGGAAAAGATACACACACACACACACAACACAACACAACATACACTCCCACAGTGGAGTTGATGGAGGAGGCTGGATTGATGGTAAGTAGAGGAACATGAAGATTTCCAGCAACCACAAACAGGAAATCAAACACATTTTTTTCTCAGACCCTACAACAGCAGCTGACACCTTGATTTCTGACTTCCTGTCCCCGCACCTGTGTGGAAATAAGTTTTCCGTTTTTCCTGCTACCCAATTTGAAGTACTTTGTTAACAGCAGATCTAAGAAACCTATGTCATCAGCACACAAGGTACAGAAATGAATTTGGGCTTCGTGTGTGTGCCTCCATGTCACTCACTTGAGTAAAATACAGTGGTAGCATCATAAGACCATACATCTCCCAACTAACATAACTAAAGACTGTAGCATTGAGGAGAAAAAGGACACAGTACATTTATCAACATTTTAAAATTGTGTATCTATTCTTAAAGTAAAACAGTTCTGAGTCATATTGTTTTACCTTGTTTTCCTTATTTGAGGAATCATTCTAAGGCTACATATACAATATATTAAAATGACATATTATATAATATAAATTAATAGCATATATGTGCCTATTATTATTAAAAACATATGTATGTTTATATATGCTTTTAATGAGGCTTCTTGAACATGCACTTTTACCTATTTTTTAAATTATCAAAAATAAATTTTCCAATAATATATGATCATTTAATATCCAGATTCCACCAGGCTGATTCAATTTTTATTTGTCATTTACTTTGCTTGTTTTCTTCTCCTCCTCCTCCTCCTCCTTATCCTCCTCCTCATTCTTCTTTTTTTTTCTGTTAAGATGACCACTATGTCGAACTGAAATGCTTTTGAAGAACTAAGTTATGAAAAGAATACAAAAAAATCACTTACAAGACCTATCATTTGTCATTTTCCAGAGGTTAAAAAATGAAAACCCTTTAACTTAGAAAACTGAAAAACAGAGCTTTAATTTTATCCTGTGGAAATCACATGTAATAATTTTATTGTCTTTTATACCTAGAATATGAGAAGTGCAGCACATCACACCTGAAAGTTGTCAATATTCTAGAATACTATTTTAACTAAATAACTGAGATTATTTAAAATAAAGGAAGAATATTATCTTTCCCAAATTTTAATATTGCAGTACTGTTTTATGTGCTGTTTTTCTATGGGTGCCTAATTTTCTAAGACAATAAAAATAGAAATAAATCATAGTTTTAACACAGGAACCCATAGTTCTATTTTACAGAGTTTAAGGTAATCAGAATGACATAAATTTGAGTTATCATAGTTTTTGAATTTCATATTCTTGTAACAATGTATAGACCTAATACAAATGTAATATAAGAGAAAATCATTTTAATTAACTGGGTTATATGTTTTCATTCTTAGTACAAAGCATTGAAGAGAATAGAAGTTCCATCAATATATTTCTTGTGCAACCAAATTAATCTTTTGAGATTCCAAAGTAACTTCAAATGCATATAACATATAAGAAAATTAGACCTCTGTTAATATTGCTTTTAACAAAAACTAACGATATTAACATAGATATTTACTTTGTTTTCAAACATTGTTTTCAAACTAAGCACAGAAAACAATTCAAAAGCTTTACAAAGATGTCAGTATTGAAAATTGCCTTTAATTTTGCAGGTATATAAATAAATGATTCACAGTTTCAATGTGGTTTTCAAAGACATAGGACTGAAGAAGAATATGCAAAAATGGTAGCCTTAATGACTCCATCTAGACATATTTAACTATGTTATTAAGTCTAAAGAAAGATTAAAGTATCACTATAATTTTCTCTTCTTCCAAAATTTAATAATAAAATAATCTAAATAAAAATTTTTACTTCATTTATAAAGTGTTCTTTGTATAGTGGTATTGCCATGAATTTCAAGATCCATTGTGAATATCATCAAGATGCTATCATTTTTCCTTCCTTACTTTAAATACCATATTCCTAAGGGGTAGGATCATAAGAACATCTTGCATTTCTAATCTTAATACTCTTTATGAAAGAATCTACTTTAGTTCCCCACAGAGCACTTAACATAATAATAAACGGTATCATGTAATATCCTTTACTGCCGTGGGTATAAAAAATTTATATACAGATGTGTAGGACAAACTATTTTTAAGAAAAAATATGAAAAAAATATGCCAAAATTCTAAAATAACTCTACACAATATGATTTTATTGAATAGAGCCTGAAGATTTTGTTGTATAATAGCAAATGATAAGGCTAACTTTTGATTGTGACTGATCATGAAAAGAAACCCCAGAGCTCAGAAACCTATAAAAGATCTTAGAGGAAAGTCATTATGCTGTTGAGGGAATAAAATAACTAATCTAGAAAGTTGTGAAATGTTGTCAGTATAGGTCATCTTGGTAATTATCTGACATCTACAGATGGAGCCACTTCTTGATCAAAAGGATGAATTGTTACAAATATTGATCCATACCAAGATGTTTGAAATAATTAGTATACTAACACAGCATGAATTTAAATTATACAACTACTTTGGTATAGTTTTATAGTAAAAACAAAGAAATCATTTGTGAATTTGGAGACTGTGTTCAGTGTGTTCATGACCAGGTTTAAATGAAGCAGCACCATCTGAATACCAAGATATAAAAGACATAAAAACATTCATATTTATAATTTTATTAACATGGAACAATTATAACTATCTAGGAAAAATAATTACTTTGATCTAAAATATAAAAAAAAAACTCTTGTAATTGTTATTGAACAGGAAAATGTGATCTATATCTTAACTTTCTCAAACTATCATGGTTATTGTAACAGAAAAACAATTCATCAAACAAAAATATAACTAAATCAAAGCATATTGGATTAAATTTGATATTAGATGAATTTAGAAAACATGAAGAGAATGCCAGACATAAGCTGACAAAAAAAGACATAAATGACAGGGTCGAAAGGCTCTGGGTTTAATACATGACCAGAAAAGGAAATGATGAGATGTTGAGCTGAAAAACATTGGCTAGCTGCTTTAACACATGCACTCAATTTATAGCAAGTAGCCATCTGTATGTGCATCACAGCTCTTGATATTGACAGAGGAGACACAGAGGTGGGAATATCTAGGGAACAAAGTAGTATTGTGTCAATATTGCAGATTTATGTAATACATAAATAAAAGCAAGACTTCCAGGAAGTTCTTTTATTTATTTATATTTTCTTTTTTTATTGTTAAAAGAAAAATTTACATTTCCTCCTCTTGTCCCAGGCCCTCCCGCTCCCCCAATATCCCTCCTCCCTTCCTCTGCTTCCATAAGAGGGGACAAGGTACCCTGCCCTGTGGGAAGCCCAAGGCCCTCCTCTCTCCATCCTGGCCTAAGAAGGTGTACATCCATATAGAATAGGTTCCCAAAAAAGCCAATACATGCAGAAGAGATAGGTCCCCGTGCCATTATCATTGGTTTCTCAGTCAGCCCCCTTTGGCAGCCACATACAGAGATTCCGGTTTGGTCATAATGCTTGTTCAATCCTGGTCCAGCTGCATTTGATGAGCTCCCAATAGATCAGGCACACTGTCTCAGTTGATGGGCCAGAACCTGGTGTTCTTGACTTCCTTGCTCATCTTCTCCACCATTGTGCTCTTCGAATGGACCTTGGGAGCTCAGTCCTTTGTTCTGATGTGAATGTGAGTCTCTGACTCTATCTCCATCCATTGCTGGTGGGAATGTAAACTTGTGCAACCACTTTGGAAATCAGTGTGGCGGTTTCTCAGGAAACTGGGAATCAACCTACCTCAGGATTCAGCAATACCACTCTTGGGAATATACCCAAGAGATGCCCAACCATATTACAAAAGCATTTGTGCAACTATGTTCATAGCAGTATTATTTGTAATAGCCAGAACCTGGAAACAACCTAGGTACCCCTCAATGGAGGAATGGATCTCAGCGGTAAAAAAACAATGACATCTTGAATTTTGCATGCAAATGGATGGAAATAGAAAACACTATCCTTAGTGAGCTATCCCAAACATAAAAAGATGAGTATGGTATGTACTCACTCATTAGTGGACTCTAGCCATAAACAAAGTCCATTAAGCTTATAGCACACAAGCCTAGAGAAGCCAAATAGCAAGGTGAACCCAAAGAAAAACATATATAGATCCTCCTGGAAATCGGAAGCAAACAAGATCGCCAGGCAAAAGTCGGAAGCACAGGAGTGGGGATGGGGGTAGAGGTAGAGGTGGGGGTGGGGTGGACATAAGGGAGAGGAGGAGGGAGAAGGGAGAAGCAAGAACTGGGGAGAGCTTGGGGTAGTGGGAGGGTGAAGATGGAGGAAGGATGGTTATTGGAGAAGGGAATAATATCTACATTAAGGGAGTCATTTTATTTTTTTATTTTATTTTTTTTTTATTTTTTGGTTTTTCGAGACAGGGTTTCTCTGTGGCTTTGGAGCCTGTCCTGGAACTAGCTCTTGTAGACCAGGCTGGTCTCGAACTCACAAAGATCCGCCTGCCTCTGCCTCCCGAGTGCTGGGATTAAAGGTGTGTGCCACCACCGCCCAGCTAAGGGAGTCATTTTAGAATTGGCAAGAGACTTGTCTCTAGAGGGGATCCCAGGTGTCCACAGTGATGTCCCCAGCTAGGTATTTGGGCAGCAGAGGAGAGGGTACCTGAACTAGCCTTGTCCCATAGTCACATTGATGAATATCTTGATCATCACCATAGAAATTTCGCCTGATAGGGAGTTCTTATAGTATACACAACATTGGTGAAGAATAGAAAGAAGGGAAGTAGAAATGAAGATGACATTGAGAGGAGAAAGAATGTTGGAAGAGAAGGGATTTGAGGAGAGAAATTTAGCTGTATATTTGGGCTGGAAATACAGTGCAATTAATCACTGATGCATAGGCAAGTAGTCCTAGTTAGAGCCAGTTGATTGTGGAGTACACAGCATAGCTTGCAGGCAACACAGCAGGTTTAATGATGTCTTCCTAGTACCTCAGTTGTTCTGAGTCTCTTCCAGGCAGCTCAGCTGCACTCTTTTCTTTCCAGGTGGTTGGGATTGTCACTGTCTTCTATGCAGTTGGGCTCTTCTGAGAGGGTTACACAATCTTTGCTATTCATTTATTGTTTGTGGAGGAGCATCCTACTGATTGGTTTCAGGGACTTCCCAAAGTTATTTTGAATTGTTTTCTGCCTACCCTAAGGATCTCTGATGCAGTATCCCTTAGGACATCCGGTTCCCAGAAAATATGCTATGTTGGGACATTTTTCTACTAGAGGGAAGGTTTTAAATTTTGCTAAAGCTGATACAGTGCAAGATAGATAGAGGGAGACAAAATGTAACTTAGTTGAAACAGAAAGTATCTGAGATTACGACAAGTTCAAGTTGACTTCAATCCAATCGTGAATGATTTTTGTACACTTCAAGTACGAATGGCCGTGCCTTTCATTAACAGAATAATAAATGATTTGAAATTTTAATTTCAAAATATGTGTGTTGAAATTATCTATGTGATTGGAGAAACACCATTTCCTATGTAAAATATAGATAATGCTTACCTCTACTATTTTTGAGATAAACAAAAAAATTAAGCTTTCAAAATGCAAAACAGAGTCGAGTAGACACTGCTAACTGGATGTTTATTTGGGAAACATCTGATATTACAGTGATGAGTGAGCTTCATGCAGTAGATCATAAAGAAATAATGTTCATTTGTTAGTAATGATAAAAAACATAAAGATGAATTCTCTTTGTTATTAAACTGCCTCTTTGTTCACTTATATTATCAGTTTTAAAAGCCACTATGATACACCTATTACACTGAGGCTGGCATGATTTAATGTCATAAACATCTGATTGCTAACAAAATTTGATATTTTGAGGCAATGTTATTTATTTAACAAAGAATAAAATAGGGTGAGAGAAACACAGGACAGAAATAGTTTTAAAAATGCATAGACTATGATGTTTACTTTCCACAAACTGATGCCAATACCTTGCTTAAAATTTTCCACAAAAATAATTTTTTAACAGAAATGTGTTTAACAGTACTTAGGTTAGACACAAATTTTCCAGAGAGCTCTTATAAGCTATCAAGTAAACACAGCATAATTAATGATGAAATGTTTTGAAAATCATTCATTTCCTGAAAGCGCTTATTCACTGATCTGTGGCACATTTACCTGTATCTACTTTTTCTTTTTGTATAGACTTTTCCATTTCAGTTTCTTTATGAGTCTGAAATGTTGCAGATCCACATGAAACATAAGGAAAAAATGGAAAACCAAACTTAAGTAACACTACAGAGAAGTCTAAAGGTTAGTCTAAATACAAATAGGTGTTCATTATCTTCATATTAAACACTGCAGATAAAGATCTTGTATCTTTATACATATAGCATCAATATACTTAAAACTTAGAAAAACTGAGGAAATGAGACTTTATAAAAGGATAATAAATATCACGTGGGGGATTTTTATATATTTTCCTAAGACTTCTAGAAAATATTGTTAGTTTCTGATTAAATATAAAGTAGGAAGTCAAGATATTCATGAAAGAACAACCAAAAAAGCAATTTCCAGCTATGTTTGAATTGATGCCTTTTCATAGGTAAAATAATTATAAATTAGGCATGGGCAACCCCACTGCCACTTGTTCTCTGAATTTTGATTAATTAAGGATTTCTTTGATAGTCTCTGTCTGATGCAAAGATGTTGAAATTAGGCTGTTTGTTCATCCTGCCCAGAACTGAACTAATCACACAGCTACTGTATTAATTAAATCACTGCTTGGCTATCTCTAGCTTCTTATTGGCTAATTCTTACATCTTAAATTAACCCATTTATTATTCTGTATATCATTACCTCGTTGTGACTTATCAGGTAAAGGTCCATCCAACTCCAGCTGGGCTACATGGCTTCTATCTCACTCCTTCTTCTCCCAGCATTCTATTTAATTTCCCCCACCTAGCTCAGTTCCCCTAAAGTTCTGCTGTAGGCCCAAAGCATTTCCTTTATTAATCAATGATATTCATAGCATACAGATGGGAACCCCACATAACAAAGAGAATCCTCGTTGATGGGCCTGAGCTATATTTACCAAATATTTAAGGTTAGTAGTGTCTTCTCATCTTGTCCCATGATACCACCAGTCAAGAGTAGTTGTCTAAGTTCACAGTGCCAGTCTCCTGTTGAGAAGTTCTTAAAGTAAACTAAACAGCTGTTGGTTGCACCCGATACATAGATGGTATTATTACACCCTTTGTGTCTTGTCATGTTTTTCATTGTTATGGCACTTGGTCTTGCAATGTTAGACTTATTGATAGCCCCCTAACCAGTCCTTCACTCTCTGCCCCTGGATGCTTGCTTAGCAACTTTCAATGCTATTAGAGCTCTTCTTCTCTATAGCAAAGGAAACAATGAAACAAGTGAAATGGATGAGCATAGAGTAAACTATGCATGTGTCAGGGAATTATAAATAAATAACTAAATGAAAAGAAATAATATAATTTAATGTGGACCGTTTTTTTCTGGACAGAGAATTCTCCAAAGAAGATATGAACTTTTAAAAATGCTTCATAAAGTGCTCATCATCATGACCAACCAAGAAAAAGTAAATTAAAGCTTAATAAATTAATGAATTATTAATAAAGCTTAATAAATTAAATTTAAGATTTTATCTTGGCCCAGTCAAAATGGCTAAATTACAGAAAACTGAGAAAAATGCCTGTAAATATGTAGGGAAAGAAGAACCCTTACTCGCTATTGCAATAGCATCCTAGTGCAGACACTATGTGGAGAATTTTTCAAAAGGCTAAATAAATACTTATCTACAATAAGATCCACTTTTAGCACAACTTGGGTAGTCTCCAAAGGACTCAATATCCTACCCTAATGATACTTGCTCAGTTATGTTGGTAGCTGTTCCATTCACAATAGCTAGAAAATGGAATGCCCTAAATGTATTCAATTGATAACTGATAATGGAAATGTAGTACACATTCACTGTGGAATGCTATTCAACTGTAAGTTAAATGAATAGGAATAGGAGCTATCATAATGAGTTAGGTAACTCAGACCCCAAAGACAAACACTACTTATGAACACCAGCTCCAATTTCTAAGTGAGAATAATACTGGGAGATATAACAAGAGGGATTTCTTTGGGACATGTTAATAATTAAAATGGAGACAAGTACATGAAAATACCCAAGAGTTGGAACCTACTGGAGGCTGTGTACTCCCAGACCCTGAATTTCCTGTGAGCAGTTTGTTTTTGCATCTTGTCTGAGCACAAGGTTTTGATGACAGGCTGGTGTATCTGCAGCTATAAGATGTAGATTAGAGATGGATATGTGTGTTATGTGATGTGTGTTTGAGTAAGTCTTTAAAGAGACAGAGTATAGACAGTCAGATTATAAGCCATGAAAAATGGAATGTGTACAGATGTATGTTATTGTGTTGTCTTTTGTGGTTTTGACTGAAGAAAGTCATTTGATTCTGGGAACTGCTGAGAAACGTATTTTGACTCTGGGATATGGATATAAGGATTTAATGCTTTGGAAAAGAGGTTATCCAGAGGATGAAACCTGTGGATTCATTCCAGACTAATGTGGTTTGATTCACCAAGACCACCTGAAGTTTAGCTAGGAATACCCCAAAAGATACTTTGCCCAACTAACCCCAAGATGTAGTCTGGAGAGAGAAAGATTTGGCCAAATTCCATAAAAGATTGTTTAAATGAGGCCCCTTCCACGGTTCCAGAGTGGCAAGCTTGGAGGCCCTACTGTAATTCCCCATCTTCCGGAAGTCCTTGACAGCAATGGAGAAGCCAGGATTCTCAGGGAGGGAGGCATGTCAGCAACCACAGCAACAACCGCTATTGTCAAGGCAAGCAGGAGCTGCCCAGACCTCTCCATAACTGCTTGTCCATGCACAGGGCATGAAAAGGTGGAGGTCTGGGCTCTTTTTACCTAAGGGACCCACACAGCAGTCACAGACTGTCCCTGACCCTGCCTGCCACCCTTGCTGGTTCTGGAGGTACTGGCTTGTGGGCTTTGCTGAAGGGTCAGAGGCGGGGCAGCAGGAAAGTGTCTCCTGGCCTGAGGCAGTGTTGCAGAAAAAGGCTGAGGCTATGGCTAGAACAAAAGCCCTGAGGAAGATACAGGAGATTTTCTTTTCTTCATGAAGGAGAGGGTGCCCTGGAATGGGTTTACCCCAAGGGAGCCAGAGGCAGAAGGATCTGTTAAGGCGACTATCTAACAGTTTATTTTTTTTATTTTTTTTATTATTATTCTATTTTATTACTTTAAAAATAGATCCAAATTCCCACTTCCTCCCCTCCTCCCACTTCCCTCACACTCCCTCCAAACACTCTTCCCCCCACCCCCTCCAATCTTAAGAGAGGGCAAAGCACCCTACCCTGTGGGAAGTTCAAGGCCCTCCCCATTACATCCAGGTTGAGCAAGGTATACATCCAAGGAGAATAGGATCCTAAAAAGCCAGTACATATAGTAGAGACAAATCCCAGTGTCATTGTCATTGGCCCCTCAGTCTTCCCCAACTCTCAACCACATTCAGAGGGACTAGTTTGATGACATGCTCATTCATTCCCAGTCCAGTTGGAGTTGGTGAGCTTCCACATTGTCTCAGTGGGTGAACCCCTCATGGTCTTGACGTTTTTGCTCATACTCTCCCCGCTTCTGCTCTTCAACTAGACCTTGGGAGCTCAGTTCAAAACTCTGATGTGGGTCTCTGTCTCTGTTTACATCTCTTGTTAGATGAAAGTTCTATGATAATATTTAAGATAATCATCAGTCTGACTACAGGGCAAGGCCAGTTCAGGCACCCTCTCTATTGCTTAGGGTCTCAGCTTGGGTCATTCTTGTAGATTCCTGGGAATATTTCTATAGCCAGGTTTCTTGCTAACCCTCAAATGGCTCCCTCAATCAAGATACATTTTTCTTTGCTCTCATATATGTCCTTCCTCTGTCTTAACTATCTCATATTTTTGCTGAATTTTCTTTCTTTGTGCTAAATGTTGGCCCAGTACTATGATTTATGGCCAGAGCACAGGTTGCAACTGCCTTAGATATCCAGAATTCCCTATATAGATTTCACCAGGACATTTTTTTGATTTGACCTAACAGTCAGAGTATGCAGCTAGCTGTTCCCTTTCCTTTCAGTTATATTTGTGCCATGCCCATTCCAATCCAAAACCTTGGTCTAATTATATAGAAAGGGGGGAGATGTTGGGAGCTATTGGGGACTATGGACCACCAGACCCTAAATTCCTTGTGAGTTGCTTGTTTTTCCTATGTTTACAGCTGCTCTAAGCACGAGACCTTGATTGTGGGCTAGTAGGTCTGCTGAAAGATCCTGAAAGCTGGGGCATTGCCAGAGCCCTATATAGGCATCCCCTTAGCGTAATAAGCTTGGCATTCTTGTACCATGGATAACCCATGTCTCATATCCTTGTCAGTCTCTGTTTCTGTTTCTCTGCATGTTTCAATCTCCAGCCCTTCACCTAGAGCCTTGTGAACTGTAAGAGTAGAGCTAACCTTCCTGTAGTGCAGGTACCACACTACAGGTGTAGAACTTTACACCTAAGGACAATTTCAAGCCTTCCATGCACACACACACACATACACACACAAACACACATAAAAATGAACCACATACAACATACAGTAGCTATAAACAGAAATTGTACTGAGTTCAGAGCTCCAATCTATGTTGCTGTTAAATGAATAATAGTTACACTTAAAAAATGTCAGGGAAAAGTCATCCTGTTTTAGATAATTATGTGGAAAGGCTATGCTATAAGTAAATATTGTTATAATATTTAGATTCATCAAACATTGAATTAAAATTTTAATTGATATCACATAAATGCAAGCAAGGTTTCTAACCTAGAAGCCTCAGAGGACATGTCCTTACAATAAAGGGTAGGGAGGTAAGTGAAGCCAAGACTGTTAATTATGTAACAGAACTCATTTACAAACTAAAGTCTTTGTGAACGAAGCTTAATAAGTAAGATCTTATGTAAATTGTTTTAGAATATATATTCATAGAAAGAAATTGTTCCCCTAGCTCCATTAGTAGAATATAGTATATTTTAAAATAGTTAAATTTGGAGATATATAGAAATTTTTGGCATCAACACCTCACCTTTTTAAATGATGTATTTAATTAAAAATTAATTAAGTAACATGTAAGTTATTCCAAGAATTGGATATTACTAGATATATAGGTGAGAATAGAATTCATCCTGTACCATAGATCTTCAGACACTGAACTTTAAAACCCCAGATAGACTTAGTTGAAATCTGTGTCCAGACCACCCATGGAGAAGGCTATAGACAACATGTTTTCACCAATATGTTACTTTGATTCCTGGGATTTTAAAGTATTTGATATGGAATGTTATGAACTCATAGACTGCTGTGTGACATAACATCTAGTAGAAAGAAGAACACAGATACAACAGACAAATGATAAACCAGATAAGCATAAAATACATGCTGCCTAACTTCAGGTCTATATTTGTTTCCCTTGAAGGAGAGAGAACCAATTTTGTGAGTTGTTCTCTGATCTCCACGCACGCTGTGACATGCACAACTCCACATAATATAACTAAGTAAAAATAAATGTTAAAAAATGAAAAGACAGTGTACTTTAATGCTCATCATAAAAATTTATAGAAGTCATTAAATCCCACCAGAAGTAGAAAAGCAGCTAGAGTCTGCATTTTACATTTTGTGTGTCTTTCAGCATTTCCCTGAAACACTGAAATTCACACACAGGTTTCTTTGGAAATTTACTGTTGATTTTCATTTTACTTTTTATAACCAGACATAAATTCTTCAGATTATATGATTCAGTTTTGAATTATAACAACTTTTTAAATGGGTTTGATAATTTTCATCATGTTTACTCCTTATTAATAAATAAAAACATTGAAGAGCATGAACACCTGATCCATTCTGTTAAATCAAGTATGGCTTAAGTGCTTAATTCATATGATGTTTATGTAAATGTTCTCAAGTAAGCTTAGGTGACTTATTTATGTGTTTATTATTCTCTACAATATTTTCTCAAAAATGCTGTGTATGTTGCTTGATAAAGTATATATATTATGACAAACTAAGAATCATTGATTGGCCTGAAACAAACACCAAACTGCAGCACAGATAAACTGTCCATCCACTTTCACATGGACACTAAGTTCAGTATATTGTATTTACACATTTGAAACTGTGAGTATCATTATTTTATCATGGTTATTAGAAATGACTGTCCTTATAGAATGACTTTCAGAACCTTTAATAAAGTTTATATTGTTTGCAAGGACCATTGCTGTTTTCATAGATGTATAGCATGAATTTCTTATTAATTGGTTTTGGGAATTTTTCTTAAACACCCTGGGAGGTGAATGGTTAATTAATGTACTAAGTTGATTTCTCTTATAAATTCTAGCAGATTATATCTGTTGGCAGAAGCTACTTGGTTAGTAAATCTTGGTCCCTTAAGAAAGACTCATATCAGTAAGCCTGACAATGATGATTATGAGACTTTTCAAAGGACACCACCCTATTTCCTGGAACTATCCATTTTTTACACAAATGTTATAAGTATAGAACGAGTGCATCCACACACTGACAGGAGAGGGGGAAATATAAATAGAGTCAAGGTACATAAATTTGGGAAGTAAGATAAAGAATTATATAACCTGCTGAATATTGCGCTCACGATTATCCGGGTAGGTTTGTTTATCCCTGTAATGCCAGAATTTAAGAAGCTGAGTCTGGAGGATCACATGTTCAAGGAGAGCATGAGCAGCACAGTAAATCTTTATCGTAAAATATTTATAATATTTATGGTTTTATGATAAATATATGTGTACTTTGCATGGAAACACAATGAGATACACATAATATGTGTACTTAATGTATATTGAAATACTATCTTTAAAACAAAAATCTCAAAACTACTCTTTGTTAGAAGCAATTTCATGTTCAAAAGCTGCTTGAAATCTTCCTAATCTTTTTTCTCTGAAACTTTTTATATCTTTTTTGCATCTTCTAAAAGGAAAGTCAATTATAAGTGTATAAAATTGAATTTAGTAACAGAGAGAAGAGAATTTGAGTTGATTTTACTAAGAAAACACATTTTCTACTTTCAGTTTTCTTGATGATTTTTTTTAAAAAAATGAATATATTTAATACATCCCTATATATTCTATCTTGCTTCAACTTGTTAAACAAAAGTCTTGGTTTACCCATGTTCAGACAGTGAGGGAATGTGACAAAATGCATTAACTACTCAATATGGTTATTGCAGAAAAACATGTCAAGGGTTTGCAAACAGTTTATTTTTTAGAACAAGTTGTATATTTTATATATGCAGCTTTTGAGAAGAAATATTTCATATTTTATTTCCACAAAATATTTAATTTATTTGGTAAGTAATTGCTAAGATTTGTGTATATATATATATATATATATAAATTGTGTAATAACATATATGTTTATCTTGTATAATATATACATAATAATCACATACATATATAGAGAGAGTCTAAATATGCGTGTTATTAGTTGAGTAAATAACTGAATTCATTGACCACTTAATATTTTAAGATATTATTCAAATACTTTTCATGTGAATGAACAAATAAATATGTCATTTTATATATGCGATCGGGGTTATGGACCCAGTTTCTTTGTCCATGAACTATGATGTTTCACATTAGATTATAAACCAATATGTTGCTCTCCATAGCCTGATAGGAAGACTATTTCTGAAGTGAACATTGACCTACATCATTGAGCATAGAGAAAACAAGCTACTGCCTATCTCGAAGCTTCACCCATATTGCCTAATGTCACCTCTAAAAGGGAAAGTCCTTCTTTTCAAATGGAATGTAACCAAGATGTACAGTAGTAGATGGCCATCACAAAATCAACTTACTGTATTTATGGATATTTTGTTTTGTAATAATGGATTTTACTTGTTTATTTTGATTTTCTGCATTTTTTGAGAGAAAGGGTGAGAGAGAGAGAGAGACGTTGAATTTGTAGGGAGATGGGGATGGTCTGAGAGGATTGGGAAAAATAAAAAAACATAATCAAAATATATTGAATGAAAAGTTTTGGGACTATAAAACAATGGAGAATATTGGGAATCATGAGGTAAAGGTTATGAATGATAATTGTCAATAAATATATATGATTTTAAAACATTATCAACCAAAAGGGAACTCATGTGTATATGTTCTTTTACAGGTGTCCAGATTGCTTGCAGAAATAGTGGGAGGGTATGATGGGATAAAATCAGAACTTCTACAGGAAGTGGTGACTACATTCTGGATACTGCCACTCTGTGTTGAATGTGTGATTGCCCCAGAACAAATGAAACATCGCATAATGTTCAGCCAGTTCTCTATGACGCCCACATCTGGCATGTCAGGTTTTTCTACTAGGCTTTCTTTAAGTCTAAAATTAGTGTTACCTGCACTCACATAGGTTAGCACATGTCTAGGGAGAATTTGCTTCTGTTGAAGTCAGTTTGAGACTGAGCTCCTCTCTGTGAGTCTGGTGACTCTGAACTGAGAGTCAAGTATCGCTGATGTGTAATAAATAAAAACATTTAACATTGGACCTAGCAAATAATAACCATACTATACATAATTAGAGGAGTTTTATTCTTTGTGATTTTTCAATTAGAATATTATGCAATGGCCAAAGTAAGTTTTAGCATAGAAATACTCCATTTGGTTATACAGATCTTCGTAGTCAAAAAACACGAAGGTTCACACACTTAAAAAAAAATCGGCTCCCCTTTCCCCAGCTTTGCTGAGTCCCACATCCCAGAGGGT
>JAQHUG010000083.1:4928865-4948237 GCA_028555095.1 Dicrostonyx torquatus | reverse complement strand
GACAACTCATACTAGTAAGAATGTAGAGTAAGGACAATACACATTCATTGCTGTTGAAACTGCAAACTCATACAACCATTCTTTAAATCAGTGTGGATGCTCCTCAGGAAGATGGAAATCAGTCTGCCTTAAGATTCTACTATAGTACTCTTGGACACATACCCAAAAGATATTTCACCCTTCCAAGGCAACACTTGCTCACACATATTTACTTTGCTTTATTCATAATAGCCAGAAACTAGAGATGACCTAGATATCTGTCAATGGATGTATAGATAAAGTAAATGTAGTACATTTATACAATAGGAAAATTAATTTGCCATTAAAGAATGAAATCATGAAGTTTACGGGTAAATGTATGGAACTAGGAAAAAAAATATCCTGAGTGAGGTAACTCAGACTCAGAAAGAAAAATATGACATGTATTCAATCATATGTGGATGTTAGCTGTTAAGTTAATGATATGAAATCTATAATCTGTGAAAGCACAGAGGTTAGATATTGAGTAAAGGACTAGGGGGGTGGGACAGATCTCCCTAGGAAGGGAAAAATAGAATAGACATTATGGTGGGACATTAAAACATAGGATCAAATGGGAAAAGGAACAGAAGGGGCAGTCAGACAAAGAGCCATATGATAGAGTTGTAGAAAACCTAGGAGAGCATAAACTTGCTAAATTATATACACATATGAAGGTGATCATAATGAAATCACCAAATAATGATGGAGAAAGAGCTCAAACTAGACATTTCTTGTCACCAAATGAAGCTTCAGTACTGAAATGGATTACTTCTGATTGAATTGTAGGCCGAAGGGTCCAAACTATAGGTCACTCTACACAAATTGATGGTAAAGCCATATTGTTGAAAATAACACCTACACAAATAATTCATCACGGTGACATTGATGTGGTGCCACATCACTTTCAGGTCTACTGGCCACTGTTCTTAGTACTGGGATGGACTCTGCACACTAACAAAGAGAAAGGTAAACACTCAGTACTAAAGGGGATTTCACAATCTAATCCTTTCCCTCATGGCTCAGGGAACTCTGCAGAAGAGGAAGCAGAAAAAGTTTAAGTCAGGGGGGCTAGAGGAAAACAGGACATCAAGGCCTTTTAAGACAGTGGGGCCTACATGTATGGCATGCGAACTCACAGAGGCCAAGCTAGCATTCACAGGGCCTGTATGGGTGATGTGGGAGTGTTCTTCTGTATTTTGTATTACTTTCATTGGTTAATAAAGAAGCTGCCTTGGCCATTTGATAGGGCAGGACTTAGATAGGCAGGAAAAAGAGAAAAGGATGCTGGGAAGAAGACTGGGTCAGAGAGAGCCTGCCATGAAGCTGCCAGGGTCAGACATGCCGAATGATCCCCAGTAAGATCACCACCTCATGGTGACACACAAACTTTTATAATGGGTTAGTTTTAGATATGAGAGCTAGCCAAGAAAAGGCTAGTGATAATGGGCCAGGCAGAGTTTAAATGAATATAATTGTCATGTGTTTATTTCAGACATAAGCTAGCTGGAGGCTGGGAGCCAGGCGCCGGGAAAATGGCCCCACTTCTCAGCGGCAGGACACAGCTGCCCCCCTAATACAACATATGGGTCTGTACAAACTGGGTCCTAGAGCTGAAAGGGGAAGGGAACACATATTCCCACTCAGAAGAAATCTCCATTTGATAACCCCTTGCAAATGAGATTTTTCCCATGGAAAGCTCACTGGGGAACAATTTCTCTCAAGAACAGTCTGCATGATCATCAGTAGATGGCAAACAGGTAAAGAGGTAACTCAATACATCTTTGAAGGTTCATAGTCTCATAGTCTGTTAGCAATTTTTTTAAAATTTAATTTATTATTATTATTATTAATTATTATTATTATTATTATTATTATTATTATTATCCTACATGTTTTGCATCCAAATGACTATTTCTCTGTGTCCATCACTTTTTCTTGTGAATTTTCTTGGTATCTTTTTTTTTTTGATTGTTACTTTTGTTCTAGTCTTCTTTGTTTGTATTTGTTTTATCATATTATACTTTATGTTATTATTACACCTGTAGATGCACGTTTGTTTTCGAGAGGAAAAACAGAAGGGTATATCTTGATGTGAGTGGAAGCAGAGAGGAACTGAAACAATAGAGGGAGGGGAAAGCATAATCAGGGTATATTATAGAAAAATAAAATTGAATTTTAACAAAAGAAGAAATAAAATCACTAGACATCAAATCTTTAGATAAACTAACAAATAAATAACAAAAAAGTGTTAAAAATAATGCTTTCTTGTTTTTCAAAATGTTATGGAGTTGGATCATTCAAAGATCACGTCCACTATAGTGTAAAATGACTTTCCATTTAAGTGAATTTGTGTGTGATTTACACAGTGCTTGAAAAAGGCTGAATATATTTGGCATACTTGTACATATTTGTGGTTAAAAATATAAAAGTTTTTTCCAATTGAAACAAAACACCTTGACGATTTTGTTTTATGTATGTATGGTTGTTTAAAGACAAGGAAAAGACACAAAGATTTCATTGTCTACCTTGTGTTTTATAAGGTGGCAGGTTAACATCATGAGTATTGGCTAGAGAGCTAAATTCACAAATGTTCTTAGTTTATATCTAAATGTGCATAACTACCTTTTTATGTTTCAGATTCTTACTTAAAACTGATAAAAAACATATGTTAACATTTATTTTTTAAAAAAGGTTTACTGTTACCACAGGAGATCACTCAGAGAGAAAATAGGAATATCAGTGACATTCCATTGTCTATTTACCCCTAACATCTGCTGGAGTTCCAGACAAAGCTCACAGTGTGACACTAGACAACTGACAAATTCAGAATTGATGTAGTTCAATAAATTTTATTGTATAATCAAAACTGAAATCTCACTTTTATAAAATCTAAAAGAGTAAGGCTACTAAAAACAAGATACTCTTTCATTGAGAGAGATTTTATTTATTTAGTGAATTGAAACATGGAGAATTCTCTTTATACAGGAAAAGAAAAGGAACATGAAAAGCTAACATTGTGATATTTCACAAGCATAAAATTAGCACATGTAGCATGATTTTATATGGTCCCTATCATCAAATCGTTCTGAAAATATGTAAGTCAGAATGTGGTCCTGATGTTGACACATTGGTGCTTCATCCCAAGCAAAGTCAAGTAGTTGAGCTGAGCAGGTCAGAAAACACAGACCTTTCTTTTAAACACCCCCTTACCAAATTTGTTTTTGTCTCTTGCCACAGAACCTTCTTTGTTTTCCATAATACTGTTGATTCTCCATCTGTCCCTTCTCCCCCTTTTCTTCTTTCTGCTATCATTGGAATATACAGACATAAACACCAGTGATGAAAGCTGTCAGTCTCACAGTCTACTAATGACTATGATAAATGAGAAAAATTTAAAACACCTCAAGTTATAATTTTTTAATCTCTGATATCAGAATATAGTTTCAAGACAGAGATGTTAACGTCAAATGTGGGAGATAAGAGAAGGGAATCACTAGACATGGATGCTAGTTATTTATGTTTGGAGTAAAGAGTTTGGAATTATCAGGCAGTGACAGTGTTAGAGGAGAATATATGCTATGCAAACACATTGATTTTGAGGACATGAGATGTGAGAGGTTCTCCGAAAGCAGAATTAAGATAGGATGCTCTCTGAGATGTGCTTAACTTTAAGATCAATCTAGTCTTCTTCAAATATATTAAGTAGCAGCTATTACCCCTATATCAGAATCAGTTTCAACTTTCATCATGATAATACCTTGTTTTTTACCCAATGTAATTTGCTAGAAATGTTCTAGAATTTGGTGTCCCAAGCTAAAGATATCTGTTGAAGATATGTAGCTTCTCATCAGGTCCTCAAGCACATTTTGTATATAGATTAATTTATACATATGTTAGCATATATATGAATATGTGACTACAGTTTGTCAATAATAACTTACTTTGCATATATAATTCATATATGTGGTGTCAGAATTAAAGCAAATGTAGAAATGAATTAACTCATTTTTGAACAGGGTTGTTTAGAAATGGTGAAAACAAGCTTCTATTGTCTTCTCCAAATACTTGTGACATACTATTACAGTGACTCTGTCAAACTGTTTGTTTTAATTTTTTTCTGTCTGTTTTAAATATTCTATGGTTTGTTGAGGTGTACTGACTTCATTTCAACCTTGCCTTTCTGATAACCATTGTACTTTTCATAAATAAACTATTATTGAATAAATGGCAAATCCACATTCATTGTCAAATTTGGCAAGTTACTTGTTATGAACAACCTTGGTTACAAATATTTTCATTTCAGAAATGATACAAATTTTAAAAAATGGCCTTAAAATTTGTGTTGTAGCCCTAGGAAATAAGACTTTCAAATAAGGCTGGAGGTGTTTATGAAACCCAGAGTTCTCAGGCAGGATTCTCACTCTGCTTTTAAGGGGTATTAGGGAAGTTTATACTGAGAAAAGAGGCGGTAGCCCTGAATTGGAAGACTAGTGGTTTAGCAAGCATAGTGTGAGTAGATGTTGGAAGTGAAGAAGAAAAAAAATTCCACAGAGTAGCTAGAGAATAAAGCAGGATGAACAGTGGGCCAGTTTGTAGACCCCTATAACTGTGGAAGGATTTCAAGAAGAAACAGTCTGAATCTCAAGTCTCAGCCTGAGATACAGTAAATTCTTATAGGAGTTAAGTTCTAGGTTTTATGTCATCACTAAATTCTCCTTATGTGTATTAAAACGCAAATCATAGCACAAATGTCCCAATAGAATCATCTCTATTTCCATGCTCTTTTACTAAGGTCATTGGTTTCTTATTTTATTTTGGTTTGGTCAATTCTGACTCTTACAATAATTTCTTTATCAATAAAAGAAATTTCAACTTAATTATAAGAGTGACCAATGTCTCTAGGAAACAACATGAGGGTAAAGATTCCCACATTTTCTAGAATGATAACTGAGTATATTATGTTCCCCATCACCACTAACCTACACATGGTCACATGAAACTTGTGCTTCTTTTGTATGCCAGTTAATGTGATTTTTATTATTTTCATTTAGCAATATGCAAACTCTTGTTGGAAAAAATACCTATGTAGGGGGAATCTGAATATTTCACTTCAAAGTGATTTATTTATTAATATTGTTAAACCAACGTAAGCATGTCACCATCCTCCAGAGTGCATGATTTACATGACACATCGTAGTAGATTTTGAAAGTTGAACTTGCTCTTAGAAAGTTTCATGTTTGTACATTAATACATTCTGAGCGCTCTGTCCCCTCCTCCCCCCGCCTCACTCATTCTTCCCCATACATTTGTTTCTCATGGTCACAACTCATGACTTTTTTTTTTGTTTCATGATAGACTGATTTGACTCAGGGCTGTGTGTGTTAACTAGGGTTTTGGGGCCATCCATTGAATCCTGGATGTCTCAGCAGTATGTACATGCCTGAAAACAGCAGTTCCCCTTCAAGAGTAAATAGGACAATCATGTGACCCCTCTCTTTTTATGGCTCAGCGCAAGAAACCACAGAGATTGTGAGCAAGAGGGTGCTGTGGCCTGTTCGAGTGCCCCTTGTAATTAATATTAGGATGAATCAAATTCTGTAACATATGATTCAACTTAGTCTGTCTAAGAAGATATTAATGTAGCAAAACAGTAACTGAAGTGAGAGATGGAGGATAAAACCAAAAAAAACAAGAGTAAGAAAAGTTTCTTATCTAATAAAAAATAGTAGATAGGTATTGTAGTTTTATAATAATATGTCAGCCTCAGAGTATGATGTTTGAGCGTGCGGTCGCCAGCCAGTCACATTGATTGGGGAAATTATGGCACCTTTAGAGGTGGATCTTGATGGAAGAAGTACATCACTGGGGGTGGCCTTTGATGTTTTTATGCCCTCATTCCATTGCATATTCTCTTTATGCTGATATAATGTTATCACCAGTTTTCTGCTCCTGTCCCATGCTTGTCTTTGCATTGCCATGTCTCCTCCACCATAGTGGACTCTATTTTTCTGTGTCTGTAGCTGAAATGAACCATTTCTCCTCTAAGTTGTTTTGCATCGTGTATTTTTTTTTATCACAGTAACAAAAATACTAATAAAGTAAACCTTTTGTAAAACATGCTTTTCCAAATCATTCCAATACTATTCCAAATAGTACTCCATGGGGAACAAAAATTATAAAGCATCATTTCAGTATGTCATTTGAGCAGCATTGCTACACTTAGTATATAAGTAACATGTTTGTTCTTTTATATTATTGAAATGGAATATTTCTAGTTGTCCTTTGCTTCACCCCCCGTCTTGCATAAATCAGGCTGTCCTTGAACTTTTAGATATGCCTCCTACCTTATTAGTTTTGGGATTGCCAATATGAGCCACCATGCCCAAAATCAAGAGCATATTTTATTCAGATCACTTCTTACCTGTTGGATTCCCGGAGTTTTCTATATGTCTGCAGCTAGGAATTGTTGATGGTTGAATATTTAAGTTTCATTTGTAAAACTGAACAAAAGCTTTTGTTCACCGGGCTGGTTTTCTTTGCTATGTTATTCACTATCTGAAATAAAGTGGTTTATTATTGCAGTACATAGAGCTACATAGCAGGGTAGGTTTCATGCTCTATCTGCCCTCACTTTGCAGACTATACTTTCCAATTTTCAACAGGAAATCCAAACCTATAAAAATCTAATTATTTCATATGGTGGACTCAGCATGACTCTCCCCTCCACTTCTCCCCCCTCTATTTGGCTGGGTGATGAGTGTAGTTTCTCAAGGGCTTCATATTTTTTTCAACCCAGCTAGATTCTGAGAACACACACAGAAGAAAGGGATTTGGCACACGGCTTTTCCCATCTCTTTTCCGTAATTATAGTTAATGAAACTACGTGTGTTTTTTCACTTGTGTGGTCCTCTGGAAAATAAGTATTTATTTTATTCCAAAATATGTCATTTCAGTGTTTTGGTTGGTTCAATATTATTATTATCTTTTTCAAGAGTAACAAGCCGAACTTTTCCAAAAATATGTTAATAATTATGGTATTAACCACTAAAAAATATGTTGTAGTTCAAAATTAAAATTCATTGAGGGCTGTTCTGCACTGTAATAACTGGGTCATGAGTTTGGGTGCTCCTGCTTAGCATGCACTTACTATTCATATGTATTCTCTCACCTAGAGGCCTGATATTTTTAATGAGATTATATCAAAGGATGTGAAGGCTGGAGAGTAGTAACATAATTTTACTAGATAATTCCCAGAACTATGATCCATTTCATGCGAGGCAATTAAGATCGCTGACTACAATAAATGATACTAGTAGATTATAGAGGTTTTTCTCCATGCATGCATAGTTTAAAAAATAATTTAGCTTTACTTAACATAAAAAGAAAACTTCCTCTAGAGGGGAAAATGTGGTACATTTTCATTTTTCAATTTAACCGAATACAGTGAGGTGGTTTTCTCTTGCTATGTCTGGGTGGCACTTCAGTGCATTCTGATGCTAGATGATTTCTGTGAGGCCTATTAATGGAAGAAGATTTTAATTGTTCAGCTATTCAATGTGTTCACTAATATATAAATAGCATTCATTATGATTATCAAGTTATTGTGGCCTATAGCCAGGGAAAACGAACATGTCTAAATGTCATTTCCATCAAAGGTAATATGCATTTTGGAATCTTTTTCCCAGCTCAGAACTGCCACTGCTTCGAGAGACAATAGGAGACGACCTGAAAACAAACACAGGGATATCAAAGTTTCCTGTGTGGAATAGTCCATTCTGCCAGAGAGGTGACCTTTATCGCCATATACTCTCCTCATTTTATTTTATTTTATTTTATTTTTTCATCAAGCCTCTCCAAAGGGACTCATCATATGCAGAGCTCTATGAAGAGAAAAGGCGAAACATTGTCCTTATCACCTCCTTCCAGAAAGCAGCAGGGTAATGGGACTCTGTAAGGAGAAATGAAGCCTGCTCTGATGGCTGCTGATTAAAAATTGACTCTGCCACATCAAAGAGGAGTTGAAGGTGAAAATGGTGATCACCTCCCTCTCCCAGGGACCCTGCACCGATTCTTTTATTCAACCTTGAAAGGTTCTTTCTGAATAAGATAATATCCCTTGAGTCCATTCTGCCTTGGCAGCATGGAAAAATGTAGATCAGTCTGTCTATTCTTTATGAAAAAAATAATAACAGGATTTTGCTAATGACACAGCAATTTAAAGTGATGCCTTGTACTTAGAAACTGCTGAGAAATTAATTATAATATGCTTTTTAGATTACAGATCAAATTAATTGTGGGTACGCAGGTACTGAAAAGAGCATTGGAAATCTGTGCAGTCATCACTGTTTTTCCTTGATTGTTTTCATGCTTAGATATAACATTTCTGCTTAAGCCCCTTTTGTTTTCATCTTATTGTAGAAAGCCTGAAATCTCAGGAAGGTGTCATCTGTAGTATAATATCTCTGCCTCTATGAGTAAAAGTATCTGTTGTTTTATGTCAAAATTTATTTTATACCTTTTATTCTAAGTGTCTTAAGTTACCCATTTGGTAATCTGGTTCCTAGAGTATAGAAAAAAAATACAAACACACACACACATAGGACTATAGATACACATAGAGATACAGTCCAACTAGAAATTATACATAAAAATATTTGTGAAAATAGATTTTGTGAAGTATTCATAAATTTATAATATAGAAATATATTTATAAAAACACCAATTATGAATATATCAAAAACAGGAAAACATCATTTAATCCTGTTTGGGATACTAAAAGGTTTGGTATATAAAATAATTTTTTGCATCTTCTATGTCTTCATTATAAATTTCTTTCTCCTCTTACTTTTCATTAGAGTGAACACAGTATTCGCAAGCAGGACTTACAGGACATGCCTATCACCCAGGACTCCTATTAATTTCATAAGATACTTGTCATGGATTACTACAAATTTAAAATATTCAACATGTGAAGAGTATCTTAAATTTTTTTAATAATTAGTTGAAATTTGTAATATTTAAATTGAAAATAAATAAAATGGCAGTTACATTTTTTGGATACTTAAACTACTTTAAAATGCAATCTACTGGAACAAAAGTCCTTATGAAAAACAGTTCATCACCTAGAAATCAGTGTGTGAGTTCAATGATCATTTCTATACATTATCAATGTTACACATTATCAATGTGTATCAATTATACACAGCATGGTTTTCAGTCCCTAAATGGTTTTCATGTACGATGTGATGGAATTTTTAGTAGTAAACACAGAAATACTGCTAATTATATGGTTTGCTTTGTTGTGAAATTTACATATCTTAGCAATGGTTATGAAAAATGTCATCTTTAGTATGGATGACATGGTGATATGGATGTAGATATAGCCACAGCAGAAAGCTGAAGGTAAGCAACTGAAGTCTAAATATTTAATGAGTGTACATGTATATCTAGATACAAAAGATATATAAATAAAAATACTGATGACAAGATACATATATTCTAAAATATGCATGATATTGATGACTATTCAGGTGATGTTTATTTCAGTATAAATGAGTCAGGGAAGTTACTACACATGCAATTTGTAATTAAAACCTAATTTATATGTAAATTTCCAGAAATATACATTATTTTTGCTTTTGAATCATTTGTATCTTTCAAAGTATTTTAAGAAGACATGTAAGTTAAATTTACATAAGGCACATATACATAGTCAGTAAACAAAATGCAAATGGAAATGGTGTGTCAAATCAGACAATGTATTTTGGCAGAGATCCACATGCAAGCTGTCTGGAATTTTTGTTTGCATTTCTAGAAAAAAATGACAGTTCATAAATCTGTGTGGGACAAGCTACACAAATACAAGGTCTCTGATTAGACTTATAGATTATAGAATAACAATAGCAGAGAATATGGACTGAATTGTGTATTTTTCACATATTTTTGAATCCAGAACACATTTACAATAATGGAAAAAAGGTGTAAAGAGGGGTATATAGAGAGGTTGCAGTATATCCAGCCTATGGGTCATAACTTTTTTGAGGTTTATGTCAGATATCCTACGTATTGGATGTTTATATTGTGATTCACACTAGAAGCAGAATTGCACTTATGAAGTAGCAATGATATGGTTTTGTGGTTGGGTGTCACCACAACATGAGGAACTATTTTAAATTGTTACAGCATTAGGACAATTGCGAATGCCTGCTTTAGAGAAAGTTGAGGGAAGAAGGAAATGAGTAATTATATTTGAATCTCAAAAAGAATAACTAATAAAAATGAATCTTTATAGATTTATAACAAGTTACATGAGGTCAGACTATATCAAATTGGGTCTCAGTATAATGACTAGCATCATCATAATAACCTAGATATTTTAATCACAAACACAATGAAGAAAGACATGTGAAGACTAAGAGTCAAAAGCACTAAGAGTAGCCTTGTGTGTGCAGTGGGAGACTGGGATTGAATAGCAGAGAGGACTAGGTACAAGCAAAGACACTTTGAAGATGACAAATCCCATCAGTGCTGAGAGCTTTGCTTTCTGGAAAACTTGAAGAGAGCACGGCCTCAAGGCACCTTGATTTTAGACTTCCAGTTTTCATAGCAGTGAGAGAATATCTTTCTGCTTGAAAGTGATGATTGTTGTTTAAAACTACCCATTTTTAGAAAAATAAATCCAAGAATTTCAGACCTTTCCCTAATAATGCTAAATTGCAATGATAACCTCACATTTACTTTGCAATAGCATCTCCATGAATGATGAGGAATTACAGAAGCACTGCATATTTTGGAGGAGTAATAAAGGTTAGGGTGAATAATCATGACAAGTGTCAATCAAATCAAAGCTAAGTTAAGAGAAGTTCAGAAAATACTTTGATATGTGAGACTTAAAAAATACTAAAACACAAACTTACGTGTGCCTACACACACATACACACACACACACACACACTAAAAATAAATACATGACTAAAACTAAAAATAAAGTGGATTTTTTTGTCATATTGCTATAGACCAGTTACTAAGATCAGAATGGTACAGATTCATGTTGATGCATAAATGTTTACCACATGGTTACCTAGAAATGAAGAAAAAATATGAAGAAAGAAGCAATTACATTTCCAAGAACAATTCTACAGTGACTTAAGGTTCTCTTGATTGGCTCCATCTCTCAATAATTCAACATCCTCCCTCAGTGTAAACAACCAAAGAACAGGAATTGACACAAGGGTAGCAGATGAAAGTCCGCTTATCTCAGTTTTAGTAGCAGTGCTCAAGTAGACTGTTAGATAAAATTTCTCCAGGCAAGAAAGGTTACGTCTCAGATAAGTACCTGTAAACCAATATCACATTCCTATAGATAAAACTATGAGCCAGAGAAGTGGTTCAGTAGGAAGAGATGCTTGCACACATAACTTTGGCAATCTGAATTTAATCCCCTGAGCGAATGACTCCCACACTCACACAAAGGAATACAGAAAGATGAAAGGAAAGATAAAAAGGACCAATCACAGATAAAGACAAATTTCATGTAATTGCTTGGAGAATGAAAAGGTGACCATCTATTCTATGATACTAATAGTATTTTATTCTGATTTTTTAAATATCTAGAGCACTTACCTAAAATATAGAATTACACTAAATTAATTGATGTAAATAGCAATTACATTAATTAAACTGAAAATAAAGGTTTATAAAGAGTCAAATACATCAGGGAAATTATAATTTTGCATTCTGGATTACATGTTCCTGTCCATTTCAGGAGATGACATACTCTGAGCATGAATCACAACTATAATTACAAAGCTATGATTTTAGTAGTGCAAAAATGAAATGATAAATTAAAAGTATACAGATAAATCTTCATAAGTCTTAAAAACCTCATCAAAGAATCTGAATAAAATAGACTACTTAAAATTATCTTTTCAGATAAACCTAATATTAAATTATGTATGGCAGATAATTCCCACAGAAAGTCAGCATTCAAGAAATTCATAAACTATAAGCAGAATTTTTTCTACAGACACAAACTATTATTGGCCATAAATAATTTACCCCAGTGTGGATTCACTGTTATAGAGCCAATTTGTCAACCAAGACCCCATAGTGGGCAGACACAGCCGGAAAGCTGTGTCTAAACTTGTCTCCATTGTGCTTTTCAGTTTGGTTCCAACATTTCAACTCAGGATGTTCACTCTTCCTTGAACAGTGTGAGTGCATTTAATTATAGTCTGACATGTGTATTCGTGAGAAACAAAAGGCTGTAGACCGAGGGTGATGATTAAGTGTTCTACCGGATAATTGCTTAAACTACTACTTATATTATGCTGCATTATCTCTCTTGAACAAAGTGATTATCAGCCTTTTGTGTAGCGATTATACAATGTAAGTGCAATCTTGCTGTTTTAACTTTTGTCAGAGTTTATGTTTAATACACTCCCATTACAAAGAGGGGTGAACCCTTTGGTATCTTGTCTTTCATTGAGAACTCCCTTAAACAAGCTCTTCTGACTTTCATTTTGGAATACAGAAATCCTTCTTGTCTTCTAGTGCTTGTGCACCATGGTAAAACAGGCATCAGGAGGAAGACAGGAGTGCTGATACCTTCTATTTACTTAGCTATAGATGGTGATTGTGACTGTATATGAGAAAGCTTCCTTGAAAACTTATGACAAAACTGGTAGTCAAAACAAATTATTTTTGCTTTTATAAAATTATAGGCAAAAACTACACAGAGTTCATTTTTATCAATGTATGTTTAATACTCTCTGGTGGTTTTCATGTGGGCCTGCATCATTTTGTTAGATGATAATTTGGACCCCATCCTTCCAATCTATTAATCACTTCTAGTTGTATCAAAGTGTTAAAGAACTTGGCTCTTTTCAAGTCTATTCAACTTTACAATGCATATTTTTTTCAAAAGCAAACTTTTCCAAACTCATTGGATTCTTTTTTTTTGGATATAATTTCCATTCAAAAAATCATGAGATATTTTTTAGTACAATGTGACAATTGCCATGCAGTGACCTGCATATAAATAAAATATTCCTTTTGATGGTCATTGAAGTATTTATTATACATGTCTTTAACATCACAATAATCAAGACAACATTGGCTACAGATGTTCCCAGAGTTTCCATATGCTTATTTGTGTATACTTCCAGCTTTTTCCACCATTAAATAATTACATCTGCCTTCCAGAATTCCGTGATTATTGTTTTATAGCATGCAGTTATTCATAAACTCTGTACATCTAATTATAAATTTAGAAGTAGAATTAACACTTTATCTAACTTTCAGTCAGTATCTCTATTTTTAAAATTAGTATGTGAGCTAACCACAGAATTCTTCTAATCTTCCTAGTAAGAAATAATACCAATATATTTCAAACTCTTCTACAAAATGATAAGGGGATGAATATTTCTAAATGTCTTTTATTAAAACAGTATTATTATGATAACAAATTTTTAAAAGCTTAAACAAAAAAAGAAATTATATACTAATAACGCTCATGATCATGGATGCAAAACTTCTTAAAAATACATGATACTCTATTGCAAATAGCTTCTTAGATGAGGGGACTTTATGTCTACTTACCCTTCTGTTTTCCAGAATATTGTCTTAGTTGAACTTGTGATGATTCTGTGGGTGTAGTTACAATCTAGGAGATAATATGTGTATTGGTACTACTCTGTAAAAAATTGGTTGTGTCCTCAAAGTCATCCACCTCTGGCTCTTATGTAATTAGATGTACAAATGCTGAATTAGAGTTAAATTTATGCTTAAAATGGCTTTTGATAAATCTGACTTGTATCCATGAAAAAAGGTGCTAGAAAAGAATAGTGGAAACATATTTCAATACTATAAAAGAAATCTAGAAGCCCATGACCAACATCATTCTAAATGGAGAAAAACTAAAATATTTTCAAAAAATTTCAGAGAAACGTAAGGATATTCAACCTCCACACCTCTTGTTTAATATAGTAATTGAAAATATATATAAAGCAACAAAAATGTGAAGATATAGAGATGGAGATAAACCGAAAAACAGGGAAGGAAGATGGCAACGCATTCTTATTTGCAGAAGATATGATCCCATATATGAAAGACTCTTAAAAGTCCACAATGAAACTCCTGTATCTGTTAACACATTAGAAAAGGAGGATGCAAAATTAACACAAAGTCAGGAACCATCCTATATTCAAATTACAAACATTCCCAGAAAGAAATCAAGAAAAGTAACATTCACAATAGTTACCCAAACCAACAAAATCAAATAAACAAAACAGAAGTGTAATGATATTTTATAACAAATAAAGCTTGCCTGAAGATCAAAGTGCTGAATTAGCCACTAGTTAGTCAAAGAATCCAGGCAGTGTTGGCATAGAACTTTTAGCTTAGCAATCAGGAGGCAGAGGAAGATACATTTCTGTGAGTTCAAGTCTACCCTGGGCTAGTTGTAACTGTTCAACTCTAAAAGAGAAACATAGCCAGGTGGTGATGGCTCATGACTTTATTCCCAGTACTTTGGAATCATAGACCTTTAATCAAAACACTAGGGAGATGGAGACAGAAATGGATATGGATGGGCAGAGGGAGGAATACAAGGCAAGAGGAGTCAGGAGATCAAATCATTCAGTCTGAGGTTTTGTGGAGACAGGAACTTAACCTCTTCAGTGTGCGTAATCAGTAGAGGTAAAAAGTATCTCTAGTGACTGGCTCCTTTACTTCTCTGATCTTTCAACATTTAATTGTTAAGACCAATTAGAATTCATTCCTGCTTCATAGAACAACAACAAACAGAATACCTGGGAATACACTTGTTGAAGGAAATTAAAGATGTCTAGAGTAATTTAAAACAGTAAAAAGGAAACTAAAGAAAACATCAAAAGAACAAAGTATTTCACATAATCAAAATTCAAACACAAACCTCCTATGAAATTGAAAAGCAACACTAAATTTCTAATAAAATATTAAAGACCCAAGATAGCCAAAGCATTCCTGAAAAACAAAGTAAAACCTGCTGAATAAGTCATCTTTACAGATCTCAAGTTATACTACAGAAATTTAACACCAAAAGTATCCTTGTACTTTCATAAAAACGTAATCATTTGTCAATGGGATGGAATTAAGGGTCTGTGTATAAGCCCACACTTCTACAGTCTCCTGATTTTTGACAACAACACAAAAATGGAGAAATGACTTCTTCATCAAATAGAGTTGGTAAAACTAGATAGCTCATATATAAAATTAGAATGGTTCATCTCTCATGTTTCACAAAACTCACCTACAAATGTATCTAGGACCTCAACCTACAACCTGATACCTTGAATTCAACGGAGCAGAAAGCAGAGACTATACTTGAACTCTAACACAAGAAAGTTTCTCACCATGTGAGCATTAAAGATAATAATTAATAAATGATACATCATGAAACTAAAAATGTTTTTTATACAGAAAAGAATGTCATCATCTAAGTGAAAGATGAAGCTTACAACATGGGAAAAGAATTATCAGCTAAACATCTGCCAGAGGCCTAGTATCTGGAATATACAAAGAACTAAAAGTAAAATTGAAAGTCAAACAGCACAATTTTTTTAAAAAAGGCATGGAACAGAATAAAACTTTCTTAAATGATGAAACAAAATTGGTGGAGACATATTTGTTCTAAATGTTCAATCTCTTAAACAATATGGAAATACATGTTAAAACTACTTTGAAGGTTTACCTAGACCAGTCAGAATGGCTCAGAAAAACTAGACCCAACTAAAACAACTCAAAGAGAATAAAACAAAATAAAAAGCAACACAAAAAAAGAAAGAATAATAAGGCAAATGTTGACCTTAGTAGGAGGAAGGGGAACATTTAGTCAGTACTTCTGGGAATGCAAACTATTGCGGCCACTATGAAAATCAATATTATTGTTCCTCTAAAAGTTAGGAATAGATGTAACAAATGATGTAAGTATGCCATTCTTGGGTACATATACCAAAATATCTATATCTATCTACATAGATAGATTAAATTAAATTTTGTATACAAATATATTTGTATATTTAGTATATATACAAATATATTTAGTATACATATATATATATATATAATAGTACTACAAAGATGCAACATATTTGTGCTCATTGATGTGCTATTCACAATAGCCTGGAAGTGGAAATGCCATCAATGTACAATATGTAATGAATGGATAATGACAATGTAGTATATCTCATCAATGGAAAGGTACTAGCCAGTTTTTTGAAATTAAAGAGTACCTGGTATTCCCCGAACATTTCTGCCATTGTGTACTGGTAATCTCGTAGATAGATAACAATCATAGGTAACAGGGTTTGTAGGTGGGTCATATTGAGATTATTTTTCTCTTGTGGTAACAATCTGACTATATGTGTAACAAACATGAATAACTATTTACATATAATACCTGTATAACTTAAAGACTAGTAGTTCATATCAGAATATTAAATAATCTGTAAACAAATGTGCAGCAAACAAGGACAATGATCTCAAAATGTAAACAATGTATAAGTATCTTGATTAAAGGTATAAATGTAGAGTGCAATATGATAAAAATATTCTACAATTGTCAGAGTTCATAATCTGGTTTCAAAGTTGACTGCTTTTTTATTAAGTATTATTTATTTGTCTTTGCTGTGTAAATAATACATCTTCTTCATAGGATGTGGGGATTAGAAGGAAAATATTAAATAATGAAGATGCAGTGATTGAAACACAGTGCACTGTGAGCAGTGCAACGAGCAGAAAATGGTTGAGAGAAGGCTCTCAATCAGAAAACGTATGGTGGCTAGTCAAGAAATTGTCAGTATCAGGCCAAAGATTTCTTCAGACATGATCTATGAGATCTTAGCCTCCATAGGTAAAAAGAATAAGGGTCACAGCAAATTTGAAGGGCATACAACTTGGCAACTTGGAATAAAGACAATTCAAGATGACGCAGGCAGAATGCGGTTTTAGATGTCTCTAATGAACTCCCCTGTACTAAATTTGCCATTATTGCTGACACTCTTCTCATTGTTTCCACTTATCAAAGGGCTGATCTTCCAGTCATATTTGATTTCTAGAAATACTGTGCAACTCATTTGCAATCAATCAGTACAGTGTCTTTCTTTTCCTACCCCCCCCAGGACTGTGTATCTCCACATGATCGCTATCCTGATCCTAGAAGTACCATCAGAGTGACAGGAGATTATGAGACCTGCTTTCCAGCCTCAACTACCAGTGCCTTGTACCACAGTGCACTAACATATTAAATGGAGGTAATCAAAGGATCTCAATGCATGGAACAGCAGGGATGCCAGGTGTGATTACAGATTGGAAAGCCCTGTAAATGTCAGTTATTACCATTATCATCAACAAAGGTGGTAGGCTTTTTTTGTCTCTGGTTTAATTTCCTCAGGTTTTTCATCTCTTCATCTTGAATAAGACATAATTATAAAAGTCTCTTTTTATATTATTGTGAGTTTCAAAAGCAACGGCATATGAAAAATATGTAACCTCAAGAATTTTAATAAGACCATAGATAGTTACTTTAAGATCATGAATGACAATATGACACAGATATTGAGAAAATATACTGATAATGACTGGCTAATATTTCCAAACAGAATAGTTTGAATAGCTACTTTATGTTGTACAACTACTGTGTGTTTGCATTCACGTTCTTAATCTTAACACTGCAGCTTGTGCCAACTTTAATGTTTTCTTTTCCCGATACTGCTACTGAAGTCACGGAGTCTTATCTATGAAGATTTGGTGGATTTGTGATTGAAGTTTCTCAGAAACCTTTGTGCTATATAGGCTTTGTCTTAAGGACTTGTTTTATTTTTATGATCCAATTTTTAAATCAGACTTTTTTTGCTAAAACATTATTTACTATTTTCATATCTTGGAAGTTTTCCCTGAACCATCATATTCTTAAAGATTCCAGAATCAGGAACTTTCAGTTTAGAATTAAGCATCCATCTCAATATATTGTAATGTGCTGAAAGTTAATCCATATAGAATTTCACAGGTAAACATTTTTTTATGTATTTATTGAGCTCTACATTTTTCTCTGTTCCCCTCCCTGCCACTGGTAAAGATTTTAAATTAGGATTAATTAAGATTAAATGAAATCTGAAATGTCAATGTTTCTTTCGCCCAAACAGATTTCAAATCCTCTGTGAGCTTTGAGATCAGTGAATGGTTACTACGCTGAGAAACGTACATAGAAGAATTTTCATAACTGCCGAAAGTTAGACTTGAGATCCACAGATTTTTATTGGGTATTTGAAATTCTATTGGTAAAATATCAAAAAAGGCACATTTCAATTGCTAATCCTTACCCAACTATCCATTTTTATACAAAAGGGAATTATGGGAAGTTTGAGCATTATTTTAATTATAATAGATGTTAATAATGATTGATATTTTATTAGAATAGCATGAAATGTAAGTCAGCTTTCCTACAGTGTGAATTTTACAATTAGCAATTTAGTATAGGATACAATGCAAAACTTGAAATATATTAAAATAGTTAAATGGCAAGCATACACATATTTAATATTTAATTACTAGAATGTTGACTTTAAACACTATACATTTCCATATTAAGACTGTGTGAACTCTCATCTGTCATTTTGAATTTAGATCAAAAGAACTATTCATATCTAAATATGATATAACTTGAAAATACAGATAGCAATATACTAAGCACTGTAGTTTAGGATCAATATTCCCTGAAAAAAAATCAAATGTCAATGAAATGCCACACTGAGCTTTTTAACCCATTTTATATCCTTAGGAACATTGAATTCATTGAGTTGTTCACCTGACATTTCTACAGATTGCTTTGATTGTAAAAACGTCATCTTAAAATGACATTTTTATACTGTCTTTGTCTTAAAAACATCAAATGGAGGATAATTCTTCATTTGAAGTTATTAAACATGGCTATAATCATAAAAGTGTCATTTTAAGATAATTCTTCATTTGACCTTTTAACCCTTACCTACTCTTCTCTTCCTTAAAAAATTGATATTAGTAATGAAAGTTAATAGAGTTTTAAGGTTGTACTTAAAAATTCAAGTTGAGTTTCAATGCTAATATTGTCATGAGATTTAGGGAATGGTTTAGTTACTTACTCTTGCCTAGTACATTTCAACATACTTGTGTGCATGTGTGCATCTGTATGTATGCCTGCATCTGTGCATGTGTATGTGTGTGTGTGTGTGTGTTTGTGTGTGTCTCTGTGTGTGCTTATTTGGTGGTAGAAACTGTGGAGTATTGAACAAATAGTGATAATCACTGTTGTTAACTAAGGCTTATTAATAATAA
>JAQHUG010000083.1:4882588-4894799 GCA_028555095.1 Dicrostonyx torquatus | reverse complement strand
TTTATTTTTTTAACGCTGAGTAGTATTCTAATGTGTATATATTCCACACTTTCTTGATCCATTCTTCCATTGAGGGGCACCTAGTCTGTTTCCAGGTTCTGGCTATTACAAATAATGCTGCTATGAACATACCTTGTAGCACAATAAAACAATAGTGCAAATTCACTCCTATGATATGTAAGTGATATACAGATATTTGTTGCACATGGATGAACAATGAAGATATTATGGTCAGTTAAAAAACTATTCATGAAAAACTATATGTAGCATGACTTGATTTATATAGTATTTCTAGGGTTAACTAATCCATTGAAAGAGAAGTTAGATGCTTCATTTACAAAGGGGCCTATGGGGTGATTAGAGAATTAATCAGTGCAGAGCTTCTTTGTGGACTAAAATTATGAAATTGTTCTGAAATTAATTATATAATGGTAAAAACAAAGGCTATTTTCTGATCCCAAGTTTTCTTGACTTTTTAAAATACATAGGTCCATTTGTACTTCATTGTGAAATTCATTCCTAAATATATACCTTAGCAAGGCATTTTACCAATATTTTGTTAACCTTGATGTCTGATTAGATTCCTTACTCATCTTCCACACTCCATGTAATGTCTGTTCACTTTCATCTCTTTTTAGCAAGAATATTCTTAACTTAGTGTAGAAATTAGCCTCCATATACCCAAGATTTCATTTTAGTGATTTTGTAGCCAGTGAGCCAGCTTTACTCCTTCACTGTAAATTCCCACTCATCCAGGCCATATTCAAGGTTGAAACCAGACTTTCTGCAGTTTCAGTGGCCACCAATACCATGGTTTCTTTTTCTATCCCAAATCCCCAGAAAAAGATCATTCTCACCATGCATTGACCATTGCCATTGTTTTTGTTTTGTTTGGCTGGTTTATTTGTTTTGTATTCCTTTCCAGTAGCTTACCAGTAGCATAACATTGGAAACATAACAAAACACAGAACTTATAATAAAGTATGAATATTTCAACATGATTGTCATGTTGAAATTTACTCATTATCTATCAAAAGCAAAACTTTTATCAGTATATAGATCTTATAAGCTAAAGGCTTCATTTGTGATCATGCAATTTAAATAAAAGCAGTAAGAGATTAAACAAAAAATATTAAAATAGATTGGAATTATGTCTTAAATAGTCTCAAGAGATCCAACCTCTAGTGATTATTAACCTATTTTTCTAATTAGTTTCACCTTTTTATTAAAATAATTTTTGGTCTGTTTTAATGTTGTTTTATCTATATAGTATGACTCAACATATTATGACAATAGAGATACTGGATGCTGATTCCCTGGAAATTTTCATATCTTTATTTGGTGTATAATTTTTGTATGAAGACATAACTGAAAAGCATAAAAGAATTTTTAGTTATACTATTTTTTATTTCAAAACATAAAAGTTAATTTCCCCACATCTAAACTGGCTTTTAATTTTGCTGCCTATTTTCATCAAATTTCAACAATGTTTTTCTTTGATTTCTAATTTGTTACCCCTAATTTGTTATCTTTGTTATTTCAGGCTTTCAGAAATATAAAAGATAAGGAATTATTTTACAACACCATGTGTCATAGTTAGATTTTATCAATACCTAGAGAAAACTCTATAATTCTAATTAAGCATGAAATATTTTTGTTTATCTTTTGTATTTTGTTTCCTGATGAAGAACAGAGATGGATACATACAGTACCATATCATGCTATATAATACTCAGAGTTTTAAAATTGTTATCTTAATGTTTTTAGGTAGAGCCCAATAATTTATTTGTTGATTTGCTATATGTTTGTTATATATGTATTTATGTATGTATGCGTGTTTATATGTTTCTACTCATTGAGCATCCATATATCTTTCTTCAGAATAGACATAGACACAAAAACAAGCACACACCAACACATTTACATTGCATACAACATAAGGACTATATACCATGTTTACTTCCCATGTTCTGTTTTCTTATTCTCTGTGTATAATTGGAATCTAATTAAAAGGGAAATGCAAGGAACTATGAAAGATGATTATTTATTAGCCAAAATGCAAAACTGACTCTTTTACTATTAAGAAATGTTTTTGATATTGTTTTTATATGCTAATTCTTTTAAAATGTATGTTATTATTATACTGCCATCTCCTGCGGCTCATTTTTAGACAACCTTCTATTTATTTTAGTCTATTTTTTTTGTACCAAGCCTGTCAGTGTTGTACTTAATCCCGACATTTCTGCTTTTCTTATTCTATTTCCTGCATTTCTCTCCTATTGCTGTTGCTTGAGGAAATTCTTTTGTTGTGAAATTCACTGAAAAGGATTAATCAAATAATTAGTTACACAATGAACAATAAAGAACTATTATGTTTTTAAATTCCCAGTTATAGCTTTTAGACAAGTTACAACAATACATTCATTGCAGCCTTTGAAACTACATTGACGCCTAGGTAAAGAATTTCTCCTTTTACTACCAACTTCTAAAAACTTTTAAAACCTCTTACATGAAACAACTAACCAGATGCTTGCAATTTTTGCCTAAGCTAAGACTAGAAGACACATGTTAAACAGCAACAGAGGAGCCTTAAGTTTAAGCATTTTAAACAATGGAGTGGCTAATCACATCACTTTTCATAATTTTTTTTTGATACCACGGTTTTACTTTGTTTTGGTTTGGTATTGTTGAGAAAAACGTAATCTGACAAGGTTCCTCCTGGGCCTATTTGAAAAAGATAGAACATAGCATATCTTTTGATTAAATAGCTGACCCACAGGTGTGCCAAAATACAGAGATAAGATGGAAAATTCCATCTAACAGGAAATATACTTCCCTACACACACATACACCACAGAAAGAGAGAGGGGGGGGAAGAAAAAGAATGAGGGAGAGAGAGAGAAAGAGAGAGACAGAGAGAGAGAGCTCCAGGATCATTGTATGAGAGGAGGTAAAAGATTAAGAGGTAAAGAATGACTCTAGGGTTCACAGTGGCAATCTTCATTAGATGTACAGGTTTGAATGATAACCTATAAATACCTTTCAAACATCTCAACAACAATGTTTACCAACTGTCTGGGCATCCCACTGTGGACTCAGTCAAGTCAGTCCACATACTCAATTAAGTACAAATATTAAAGATTTCTAAGACATAATTTTTTGAGAATGATTAAGGCACTGATCAAAAGAGCTAGTTAAAATATGAAAATTATCAATTTCAGCTAAAGAAAAGAACAAAACAATATGAGCAGTAAAAGTATGTCAAGTACAGCTGTCAAATACATGAACACACACATACACACCAGAAAAATATATATAAAGAAAAGACTGCCTTGGTTTTATTGTGGTAGTGCACAGCTTCAGTCGTAGCTCAGGATTCAGAGTTTGAAGTGTCTTGGAGCATTAGAGACCAGATATGTCTACATAGTGAGAATTTGACCCCCCAAAATAAGCAAATTAGCTAAAATACAGTAAATAAACTAAAAATACAATAGCATAAATACAATGAAAACAAGAAACAAGGTCTACCTTGTTGATATATATCTATCATATCAGCAGTTAGAGGACTGAGAACAGATTGTTAGAGATCAGACCAGGTTATGTAGTGAATTGCAGGGTCGCTTGAAGTATGTATTGAGACCCTGTCCCATGAAAACAACTTAAATAGAAACTAAGAAACTCATTATACAAAAACCTTACAGCTTATTTTAAATGAAATTATTACAATATAAAATTAAAAGGATATTTGGGGAAAAATAGGAACTAGAAATAATGGTGACTATTATGAGGTTTTTTGATCTGGTGATGTAGTTTAATGAGCATATAGCAACACTGAAGATTGTAGGCAGACTTTTGAAACTCTATAACACCAGCAAAATATCTCAATAATTATGTCATTCCTAATAGAACAAGCAAAATTATTAATTCTGCAAAAGAATTCCTTGGTACTTATCAGGATTAATTGAAGTAGCACTGGAAATATGCATCCATGTTGCTGATAATATAGTTACCCTAAACAGAGCACAGACATAATTGTACAGGCCTGTTTTGAATGAAAGTATTTTAATATCAAATAAACAAATTTTTATCATATGACTTCTACATATAGCTACTAATGAGCACTTAAATATATGATGAATGTTTGCTTTATTATAGTAAGACATAAAACAGTTATTAATTGTACTCTATAAAGTAGCTATAATGAAATGCCTTTTATAATGAGCATTTCACAATAATATTAAAGATAGACTAATTATAAATGAATCCATATGATAAAACAGATTATTTGTAATTTAACATATCCAGTTATATGAATATATATCAAAAATGTTCCACCACTGACTCCAAGACATCCTTTTTAATAAAATTACATCTGAGAAAATTATTTCCTTAAATAAATCTGAACATTCTTGTTTGTATTCTAATGTATCCTAAATCTTTACTTTTAAATCTTTAATCAGAAATGACACGGGCCAATTTAGGAAAATCAAAGACAGTTGATGTTGATCATATATCTCATTTGCATAATTTGTTTTTAAATTTTTGTTCTTTTTTTGTTTGAATTCTAAGTTGAAGCAGAAATTTAAATCATTCTAGATTCTCTAAGAAAGGGGCATGGGGAAACATCTCAGTGGTGCAGGGTGTGAACTGCTCTTACAGAGGATATGGTTTGATTCCAACAACAATGGTAGACCGTTTTCAACCATCTGAAACTTCTGCTACAGCTTGGTCTGTTGTCAGCAGCTTCTGGGGACACTCGTATTTTACCTCCACATATGTGCAACTAAAAATGAGTATTTAAAAAAATGTTTATTTGAAGGTTGGATAAAATATTAGGGTTTTGTCATCTCAATTTAATAGCTAAAATGTTTTTGTCATATGGTAATCTATTTTATAAGGTTTATAGTTTAATATACATATTTAATATACATATTTGTGATTGAATGTGTACATATGTGTGTTTGACAGGGATGTCCTACATGAGGGGAAAATGCTGCTCTCAGAAATGTTAGGTTGCCAAATTAAACAAACAAACAAAAACAGTTCTAGGAAGGAGATATCTTTCTTTGCGCCTTTTATTGGAAGTCTCCCAGAGCTGCTCTTCCAAACAAAACAGGCAATTGTCATTGCTATTAGTTTCCAAGAGAACTTAGTGACAAAATAATTTTTCTTAAGACACCGTATACTTTAGTTATTGGATACAGAGATATCAAATTGGTACTGACCAGTAATCTTTGTCTCTGTGGACTAGTTATTAAAGTACTGAAAGACACTATGTAGTCTGTGGGGAGAGAGAAGTCGTACACAGTTTCACCAAGATGTGCACCATGGAAGGTACAATAGGCACCAGTTTAGCAAGAAAGCTCCACACATGAAGATAACTAACTTTTGGGGACAGGTTAAAGGTCAGACTGATCCACAGAAAGAAGCATTTCTGATGTGGAAGTCCCCTCTGTGTGCTGTGATTGCCATTAAAATCTACAAAGAAACTGCCTTGATCTGTTGATAGGGCAGGACTTAGGTAGGCAATGAAACTGGACTGAATGCTGGGAGGAAGAAGGCAGAGTCACAGAGATGCCATGAAGCCGCCAGAGTCACACATGCCGAATCATTGCCAGTAAGCCACTGCCACGTGGTGATATACAGATGAATATAAAAAGGGTTAAATTAATATAACAGTTAGCCAATAAGAAGCTAGAGCTAATGGACCAAGCAATGTTTTAATTAACATAGCTTCTGTGTGATTATTTTGGTTCTGGGTGGCCAGGTCGAACAAGCGGCCTCCACCTACACATTTCTGTTATTGTAAATTTGGCCAACAGTGTGTAGATAGAAAGCTCATATGACTCAAGTGTGAACACACTTTTATGCCCTCTAAATGTGTATCTCTATCTCCATACATTATTGTGCCTCTCAGACTTCATCAGATTAATTTATATAGCCCACATCATTTAACAAATATCTCAAAGACTGTCAAAATGCTTCTGGAGTGGACAACCATAAATAAGAATCTGTATTACCACCCCCAAAGGCCCAGGGGCCACCACAGAAGACAGGGTAGAAAGAATGGGAGAATCAGAGGAGGCAGAAATGGAAGAAACAGTGTCATTCATTCGTAAACTCAACACAGCTATGCTTGCCTGCAATGAGCCTGCACAAGGATCAAGTCAGTCACCATTTCATCAGGGAACTGAGAAGGGCTTATGAGCTCCTAGGTCTGAGGAGCTTTGATGTTTGATAGCCAGTGGGGAAAGAGAATCAGTTTTTCTTAAGGGCATGGGCCCTGATGGATTGCCTATCCTCCAGTGAATATCCCTAAACTCATTAGATTATTATTACCATAAATTGGACACCATGCAACGAAAAACAAAACAAAAAGCAGGAAAGGAAACAAGTTTGGAATGAAGCAATGACTAGTGGTGATTAGGGTTGTGGTTTGAGGATTCAAAAAACACTCAGAGCCCATTGTCGCTTTCTTCCTGCTGCCTAGGGATCCAGATGTCGAACAGTTAGCTACTTTTCTGGCACCATGTCTGCCTTTGTGTCACAATGCTCCCCACCGCAATGACAATGGACTAAAACTCTGAAACAATAGGTGAGTTTTCTCATTACTTTCTTTTGTAAGAGTTACTATGGTCCTCGTGTCTCTTCACAGCCAAAGCTCACTGATTAGTAAATCATTAATAATTTACAATTCCTTAATTTGGAGTAAAATTTGAAAAAATAAAAATAATTATATAAATTATGAAGCTTAAAATGTTTAACAACTGATTTTTTCTTTTTCATTCTTCCTTTTTTCTTAAATTAAATGCAGAAACTTGTGTAGGGGAAATATACTCTACCACTGCATTTAAAAAGTGAAAATGTTTTAAAAGAAATTATTTAAGTATAAATAATTTTACATTTTAGGAAATCCAAAGTAAAAATATCATAATATTATTATATAAAGATAATCAAAGCAAAAATTATTATATTTTCATTCTAAATAAGAGAAATATTCTTTATAACATTTTGAATTCTGAGAAAGGAAATTGAAAATTTACCTATTTTAGGAACATGAAAAGGTAAAAGTAAACTTTTAATATATTTTCTGAATTAATTAATATTTGCTAATCAATATTTCATTTTTCAATTGAGCTCCCCAAATACAAATTTTATATCTTATAAAGTTGTATCAACACAACTATACATTGATCAAATAGTTTTGGAAAATTAACATTTATTTGAAAAATACCTATCTAATAGATATATAAATGTTTGCTAAGTATTATGTGAATATATCTAAGATGATAATATCTTATAACTAGGTAAAAGATCAATAGGATTTGATGAATATGCTTCTCAATTTATTGTGAAATATAGTATCATTAAAACATTAAAGGAAACCAATGGTTTCTGTTTGAGAATTTTATGTTCTAGTGAGAATGAAAATGAATGAAGTACTATTGTAATACTACAGATTAATAGGTTGTGATTATGGCTTCAGTAATTTTTATTAGGTCTTATTTTTGACATTGGATGGGTAGATGGATTTTACCTGTAAGTTAACCCTTACATCTATGATCCTTCTTGTACTATGTTCATACAGATCTTACACCTTACCATAAAGCAGTATCACTTAAAATTGTTTTTATTTCCTTTAAATGCATAAAAAATAGTGAAATCATTGGGTTATATGGCATAACTCTAAATATGGGTTTTAGTTGCTACATATATTTTTCATAATGGCTGTTCTGGTGTTCTACCCCTGCCATTATGCAGAGTACATGGTGAAGCTCCACGCAGCACTGCGCTTAACTTTATGTGAGTTTGCTAAGTTGATTTTAGAGGCCCTGTCTTCTTAGTGTCCTCAATTCCACCTGACTCATACACTTTTCCTACCTCCTCTTTCACTGAATTTCCTGAGCTCTTTTAGGGAGGGATTTGATGGAGACATGCCATTTAGAACTGTGTGTTCCAAATCTCTGTACAAAGCCATCTGTTGCAGTAGAGAGCTTCTCTGATGATGACTGAATGACACGTGAACTGTGAGTATAACAGAATATCATTAGAAATCATTTTATCACGACTTTTGCTATAAAAAAATAAGACCATTCATATTTGGTTTTACCCTAGGACTCTTTGCTATCTAATATCTAATTCTTGATCACCTAAGAAGTGTCAGATTTGGTTCCACCTTGTAGAGTAGGCCTTAAGCCAAATAAGAGAATGGTCGTTTGCACGCACAGACTTTGTTCCTTCATTCAGCTAGTATATGTTTCAGGCAGAGTAGCATTATAGATTGAAGATTTTGTGACTAGCCTGGTATTTTCTCTTTTGGTAACCTGCAAGTACCTTCCTGTGCTAAATACACTAGAGCAGGGGCTGAATGTTATGTGCAGAGAACTTGTTGACCTCTCCATGTTCTAATCAATGTGGATTTGCCTTAGTTTCTAAAATTAAGATATCTGTGCATCTTAACTTATCCTGTTTTGAGTTTTTTTTTCCTTTTTTAAAATTTATTGTTAAAAGAGAAATTTACATTTATTCCCCTTGTCCCAGGCCCTCCGGCTCCCCCACCACCCTTCCTCCCTCCTCCTGCTTCCCTAAGAGGGGGCAGGATACCCTGCCCTGTGGGAAGACCAAAGTCCTCCCCCCTAAATTCCGGCCTAAGAAGGTGTGCATCCTTATAGAATAGGTTCCCAAAAAGCCAATACATGCAGAAGAGATAGGTCCCCGTACCATTATCATTGGTTTCTCAGTCAGCCCCCATTGGTAGCCACATTCAGAGAGTCCGGTTTGGTCATATGCTCATTCAGTCTTGGTCCAGCTGGATTCGATGAGTTCCCAATAGATCGAGCACACTGTCTCACTTGATGGGCCAGTCCCTCGCGGTCCTGACTTCCTTCCTCATCTTCTCCCACCTTCTGCTCTTCGACTGGACCTTGGGAGCTCAGTCCGTTGTTCTGATGTGAACGTGGGTCTCTGACTAATGGATCAAGAAAGTGTGGAATATATACACATTAGAATACATACACATTAGAATATATACACTCAGCGGTAAAAAACAATGACATCTGTTTTGAGTTTTTAAAATTAGCTTTGTCCGCTGAATTTTGTTGCAGCATAACAATTGGTAATAGCTGATGTTTGAACAGAATGTAATTATGTAAGAAATAAATTATAAGGATAGTTCAAAGATTCATTAGATCCTAAAATATATGCACCTATAAATAAAGAGGCTAATTTTATGCAAATTAGTTTGAATATTAATGTTCAAGGAAGTTGGTATGGCTTCTTTTACTGCTGTAATAGCTCAGTTGATTCAGAATGAACATAAATAAAATATTTCAATATTGGAAAGACTGACTTTTATTAGATATAAGTAAATATTTCAGATTTAATTTTAGGCTATAGGTTTTATAAAGTTATTTTTAATAATTAATAAGTTATTTAACTATCCATTCAATAATTCTATGTGTATATATATTGTGTGCATATTACAACTTTTATAATTTAATTTATTTTTTTTATTTTTGAGATTATTATCACAATATTTTTCTTATTATATATAAAGTATTTAACTAGTTATTGAAGAATTAACAGTGAAAGGAAAAGAGAGAAAGGCTTCTTACTCTTATTGAAATGATGGTCTACATAGGATCTATGTAAGCCATTACTCAAGTAACCATTTACTTTATTCTCATTAAACAAAATATACAATCATATATATCCTGTCTCTAGAAAACACAGAATATAATCAGAGGGATAAATCATGTATACACAAAAGTAACTGACCGTGTAAATTAGTATTATATGTGGAATGTTATTGTGGATAGAGAGGTGCAATTTAAAACATCTGTCCTTCTGAAGCAAGGTCATATTAACCCAGCCTCTAGTTGTGTTTTCCACTATTTGATGCAACTGTGGAAAAGCATATTGTGCAGGGTCATTTACCTTTTTAAGTTCTCTGTATCCAGTGCCTTCCTGAGGCAAAGAGAAGCCCAGCTTTCACCCAAATGGAAATGCACTCTTCCTGTGTTTCATATGTCTTTATGAGTACAAAGTTTGTCATTTGAGTATTTCCTGTGCCCTATGATTGTATCCTTACCTTTCTTTTCTACAGATGATTAAACTCCAACAATCACTTCTTTTTTTCAAACAACTCAAAGTCCAAACTGGTTTTAGTAAGTAAGCTTACAGTGTTTAGTATACAAGTGGTTCTATAACACGGGTGGCAAAAAGATTTGCCTATTTAATAGCTGGCATAGAACTCTCTAAAGTGGCATTCAGAGAAGCAGAACTAGTTCTTGATGTATATGATGAGAATGAATTTTAAAACTTGAAGGAATAGTCAATTTAAATTATTTTGAAGGAATATACCAATTGTTGATGTTTTGACACATGATTACTTTGAAATGGTTTAGTCACTCAGTGAATAAAAGGATATGTATGTGACTTACCCCAGCTCATCAGTCCCATTCACAGGAGTATCTTTCACTTCCTTAATAAATCATCACTATTTCAATGACTTTACTATATATCCCAATATAATTCTCAAGAGTCTAAAAATTTGAACATATTCCCTGGATTCTGATTCACAAAGCAGTCAGCAGAGCCTTTCCCTAAGTGGAATATAAGCAGCACCTAAAGGACCGAGGAATAGGTGTGAAAGGAACTTTAGCATGTTTTCATGTGCCTTATGACTTTACAAGATGTTATGAGTGTGGAGTCCATCGCCATTGCTCCAGCCACCATGAACTCCATTGTGACTTCAATGTTATAAAATCTATTCTCTTAAAATCAGAGCCAAAATAAATCTTTCTGTGCTTAGGTTTCTTTTTGTCAGGTATTTTAACATATCACTGCAATAAAGAAATAGAAAAACCTGTGACCCCGTTCTTTTATTGTCACCACAATAGGATTGGCATTTCTGGTTGTCTTGTTATAGAATACATTCTGGTCCATATTCAGCTAATAAATATAAAAATGTTTATATATATTTCTAATTCAATGCATGATAACATTTAAGCTAACAAAACATTGTGTGTGTATGTGTGTATGTGTAGACATACGTTGTCCAAGGTATGTTTGTGGAGACCAAAAGATGACCTTTTGGATATCAGTCAGTTCTCTTATTCCACATTAGTTTGAGGCAGAATTTTCTGGTTTTAAAATGAGCCAAGTGGACAGACATTTGTCCTGTTTATCACCCATTTCTTTCCTAGACATGCTGGACCTTCACATACTAATTACCACATTCTACCTACTTAGGTTCCAGGAACTGAACTTAGATAATCACTAAAGTTCGGTAATAAGTCTTACTAGGGGAGCCTTCTTCACAGCCTTACACTACAACATTTACTAGAGAATATGTGCTTAAAGGATTCTTATCAATAAATTTTATCTGCTCCACTTTTGGTCCTAACATTATGCCACCTTTAATGCACATTCTACATAAACCCTCTGGATTTATCTCTAACTAACAATACTAATATAAAGCAATTACCTCTGGCCATCATATGAACATCAGTTATTATTAAGGAGATAGTGCCAAATTAACCAACACAGTTGCTTGTCTACTGTAACAGTTAACTTTCATTGCTATCCTGACAAAAAATCTACAGTCACCTAAGATACAAAAGTCTAGGGTTTTCCCTGAAAGATTTTCCAGATTGGCCTAACTAGGGTTAGAAGACTCATTCTAGATGTAAGGAACACTGTTCCATGAGTTGAGGGTCCAAGTCTAAATAAAAAGAAATGAACAAACAAATAATTTGTATTCATCTGTCTCTACTTCCTGAGTGTGAACACAATATGGCCAGACATCTCAGGTATCTACCACTAAGCCTAAAATACTATGATGGACTGTTTCTTCAAATAATTGTGAACCCAAATAAACTCTTATTACTTTAAATTATATATTAAGGTATTTTGTTACAGCAGTGGCACATTTAATATAGCCATGAAGTAAGAAAAAATATGATAAATAGGAAAATGATAGTAGTAATAGAAACATTAATATGATCTCATAGAAAAAAATGAGGAGGTACCAACAGAACTGCACCTGAGATTCACCTGCCATTCCTTTTTGGCCCACAGATGCCTGTATATATTTGGAGTTCTAGAGCACATGAGAGGTAAAGGACTTTTAATAGGTTCCCTATTCGTATAGCCTTCATAATTTGTCATTCAGGCTCGGTGGGACTTTAGAATAACAGAGATGATGCTC
>JAQHUG010000083.1:4858430-4874323 GCA_028555095.1 Dicrostonyx torquatus | reverse complement strand
ATGCAGGCCTCACCAAAAATAATGACTCCTAAAGTTGCCTAAAGAAGGTGAGACAGTCCTTCTGATTTATGCTTCATAAAACAGTCTGCCAAGAATTCTGCAGGACACAGAATAAAGCAATTGATAAACTTTGCCATTACAAGATAAAATAGATCTTCAAATTTTCTGTTTCATGGGAAAATCTGCCAGATAATATGAGCCTATATGATGAAGATGGATTCCCAAATGTTATGAAGGAACTTTGGGTGATGGTCCAGGCAGTATGATGTCTCTGTCAATTCTAGAGTTTTGGAAGTTGCTTACAGTGCACTACCTGTATACACTCTTTTGGAGCCTTTGATGGAGTTGAAGAATAGATAGTTATAATAATAGTTTTCCTTAGTTATGGTAAACTATAAGATAAATAAAAATAATTTAACTATAATTCTTGCTTATACCTGTTTATATGCAATTATATGTAATTTTAATATGTTAAAGTTAAAACCTTTCTATTTTAACAGAAAGGGGGGAAATGGTCTCAAATTCCTGCAGTATATGTGTTTCTTTCATTGGTTAATTATTAAAACTACTTTGGTCTATGACAGGACAGAAAAGAGTAAGGTGGGAATTCCAAACAAATAGAGGAAGAGAGGAGGTAAAGTCAGAGAGATGCTATATAGCCTCCAAAGGAGACAGACACCCAGGATTCTTACCTGTAAATCACAACCCTCACAGTAAATTACAAAATAATGGAAATGGGTTAATTTAGGATATTAGAGTTAGATAGCAATACACTTAATTGATTGGCCAAGCAATGTGGCATTTAATATAGTTTCTGTGTGATTATTTCAGGTCTGGGAGACCAGAAACAACAAGCAGCCTCTTCCTACAAAAACTAAGTTAGAAAATAGCATGTAGACAGATCCAACAATATGGATCCACACACACATCTTAGCATTTCTTTAATGACCTTAAAATTGTCATGGTCTGTGTCAATGGTGACAGAGTGTCAGAGAGGGAAGAAATGATGTGAATATCTAAGAAGAACTTAATATGTAATTTATCTGAAAAATATTACATGTCCAAATAAAGGTTATGAGTAAATGAGACACAGAATTCTTGGGATATAATAAGCAGATGTGTTTCAATCATTTGAATTTTTTCAGTGATGTCAACACAACACAGCATAACAAGATGCATTAAGACTATGCACAAACCCTCATATCAAGGCTGAACTTGGCAGCCCAGTAGAATGAGAGGTCTTGACTACACAGAAGAATCAGAGATTCTCCCCACTGCCACTGTTAGGAGTCCAACAAAAACCCCAGCTAAAGAACTACAGCATGCATGTATGCAGAATACCTAGCACAGACCCATGAAGGCCCCATGATTGCTGTTTCAGTTTCTGTGAGCCCTAAGAGCCCTGCTTAGTTGATTCTGTTGGCTATGTTATCATGGTGTCCAGGGCCTTGCTGGCTCCTAAAGTTCTTTCTAGCCCTCTTCTGCCGGATTCTCTGAGCTGCACCTAACGTTTGGTTGTGTGTCTAAAGACACATTTCATGACCATTAAAAAAAATCTTAGTGATTTTTCATTTGAGCTTGAGAAGAATGTAAGATCTGCTATTGTTCCGGGAAGTAAACAACAAGATGACTGCTTGGTTTTCTTAATTTAACTATCTGGTCCTTTATATTTATAATAAAGGGGTATTTATCTAAATGGCTGGGGAGATAGCCAAGACATGATCTGTCATACCAGCATGGGGCAAGAATTTCTACATAAAGTCTAAGAAAGCATTTTTTTAAAAAAAGTTTTCTAGACTCACAAAAGTGAGAGCCAAGCACAGCTTCTTGGTAACAGCATTTTTTTCCGATAGGCTCTATTTGCTGGCAGCTCTTTTAACAGAAGGCTTACTGACTCAGCATAAGAAACAATGGATTCCTGGTTTGTGCTGGCACATGAACTCTGACTTTTTCTGAAGGCTAAGCACTTAAATGGGGTCTGCAAACAGGGTGTTACAAATTCCTTAATGGTGACACAGACCCATGACGACCCTGATGCTGGGGCAATGTACATGACTTTCAGAGGCACTGAACATGCCTCTGCCATGTTGGACTGAGTGAAACTAACAGGCAGTACTGCAGAATTAATTCTAGCCACGCCAACTTAGCATTTAAAATAGAAAAATCATTCCTGGTCAAAAAGTAATTACAGATACACATGCAATAAAGACAAGTTCAGATAAAAAGGACCTATAAATGAGTGTTGGATAAATATTAGTAGTCTTGGAGAGAGAATAAAAAGAATATAGACAGCTATAAAAAGAAGTTTTTTTTTAAAAAAAATAAAACATAGTCTTTAAAGAAACAGAGTACATCCAATCATAGATTAAAGGATTAAAGAAAAATAAACTGAGAAAAGATGGAATATACACAGAGAGTCTGGATTATGTATATTATTGCTTTGAATTTTGTGACTGTGAATAAACAGAGTACAGAGACACATTTCATTGTGCGAGCTGCTAAGCTTAACCAACACATATATTTTAAAGGAATCTTGACTTCAAAATTTGGGTATAAGGATATGTTGTTTTGGAAAAAAGTTTTTTTTTTTTTTTTTGTTTCCACACAGAATGAGAACCTGTGGGTTTCTTCCAGACTAATGTCATTTGATGGACCAAGAACCCCTAAAAGACTCTGCAAACCTCAAAATTATTTTGCCCAACAAAAAACAGGAAGGAATTTGGAGAAAACTTTGCCCAAATTCCCTAAATGATTGCTTATAAATTTTGTTTATATTTAAAGGAGGATATGATATAGAGATGAATACTTTTTATTGGTATGGAACTTGGTATACTGATACAAATTTAAGGTCAATTGTGTTTTATGTATTTTTCTTCTCTTGATTAAGGTATTGTGTTTGTGTAACTCATTTAAAATGTAATGTATAATTAAGAAGTACAGGTTAATAGATAGTCATCTATAATAGTCAAGCTTATAATCATGTAAATTAGGTTTTCTAAAAATATATTTCAGATGGGTAGATATTATTTAAACTTTTCAAAAACCTACAGATTATGACATTTAAAATGTTTAAGAAGTTAGCCTTTTCTCAACAATGAGACACATCTGGCAGCATCAATTACATCAAGATGAAGATAGGCATCAAAGAATCTCCTCATGGAGTTGGTTAGCCATTTAAGCAAGAAATTGTTTTTGCCTGTACTGCTTGATGCTATGATGTATGATCTAGAAATGCACAGCCCACGTAAAAATGACTGCTGAACTTGCCCAGAGATGAGATGGTCCTTCAGGGTGCCTGCTTCATAAAACAGTCTGCCAGACATTCTCCACAACATAGAGAAAAGTTTAAACCTTTTTATTTAGACAGAAAAGGGAAGATGATGTGGGAAGTCTTTCTGTATATGTGTTACTTTTATTGGTTAATGAATTAAAAAGCTGTTTGGACCTATTACAGGGCAGTGTAGAGCTAGGTGGGAAAACTAAACTGAATGCAGGAAGAGAGTAGGCAGAGTCATGGAGAAACCATACAGCTGCCAAGAGAGACAGAAGTCAGATGCTGGATGGTGCCTTGCCAGTAGGCCACAACCATGTGGCGATACACAGATTAATAGGAATGCATTAATTTAAGATATATGAGTTAGCCAATAGGAAGCATGAGCTATTAAGCCAAGCAGTGTTGTAATAGTACAGTTTCTGTATTTCGGGTCTGGGCAGCAGGAATGAATGAGTAGCATCAACATATAATGAATGACACTTCAATGCTCTTGCAGAAGAACCTGGTTAAGTTCTTAACACCTATAACAGGTGTCTTACAACCATCTGTAATTCATATCAAGGGAACCCAATGCCCTTTTCTTACCTCTTTCAGTAGCTGCATAAAAGGGGTATACAGAGAGAACCATGCATGTGCGCACACACACACACAGACAGGCAAGGAGAGAGGTAGAGAGATGGGTAGAGAAACAGAAAAAGAGAAAAAAGAAAAGAGAGGGAATTAGAGGGACAGGATGGAGAAAAAAGAAAGGAAGAAGAAAAAATTAATATTTTGAAAATATTATATTCATCTATCTCCACTTTCATTTTAACCATTTTTCCTGAAGTGATTTGACACATTTTTTATGCAGAGACATTTAAGAATCTTATTTCTTCTTTTAAATATTGACCTCATAACATTATAATATAGTTCTCTTTCTTGCTGTTAACTTCCCTTGTTTTAAAATCAATACTACTTGAAGTTAGCTCTGACATTATTTATTTATAAACTAAGCATTAATTTCTTTAGACATTATTCACTTTATTTAACACAAAAATCTCTACACAAGAGAAAGACTATTTGTAGTGACCTCCAAGACTCAACATTAATAATATGTAAATATGTAAACAGAGATGTCATGTAGGATATTGTAGTGTCTCAGACATCCTGCATTCCTGGTATTGTAAGTTCACCTAAAGAGAAGAAAGGAGTATCAGAATTAAGTTTGAGTTAAAGTAGGAAGTTATTTTAAATTATCTGGGGCTGTGCTTAAATCATGTCACAACATTTGCTTTTCAATATTGTCTCAGAAATGAAATTCCAAACTTAAATGACACAAAAGAAGCTGAAAGAGAGCAAGGTATGGAAATCTGAGTCATCCTCCCTTTCACTACAGGATAAAGCTAGCTCTAAGAGAGATCTGTTGGAAAAGGCTCAGTGGGCTTGCAGAATTGGTCTTATTGGTGCCCTTGATCCAAAATAATAACTTGTTCATAGCAGAAATTTTGTTATCCTATATATTTAATGATTGATCATTTTTAAGTAAACCCACAAATAACTGACTTTAACAAAATAATCTAGTGGCATTTAATGATATTTATATGATGAACATATAGTATTTGTTGACTACTTGGCAAGATGTACAAATTCATTTTTCTAATTATGCAAAAGGTAATCTGGCTCCACCAATATATCCTGTCATTTGAACTTGCCATGAAAAATAATGGGAAGTTCAACATTGCCATAAGCAACTTCTATCTAAAGACACCAGATCTTCCTTCCCAGTGAAAACAAACAAAATCAAAAAAAAAAAGAAAAGCAAACTAAAAACTTCCTAACATGTGTGTATGTGTGTGTGTGTGAGTGTGTGTGTGTGTATGTTTACACTTTTAAAAGTATTTTATTCTACTGCTGGGCACAATTTTCTTTCCCTAGCTCCCATTCTTCTAAACTTATTTCTTGATAAGTTATTTGTTATTTTATTTTATTCTATTTTTATGTATATAGATGCTTAGTCAGCCTGAGCATTTGTGCTTCTTATGAATACTGTACCCATGAAGGGCAGAAGGAGGCACTTGGTTCCATAGAACTCTAGTTATAAAGGTCATGATCTAATTAAGTTCAGGTACTAGGTATAAAATCCAAGTCGTCTGGAAAAGTAAACTCATGCTCTTAACTACTGAGCATTCTCTCCAATCCCCAATGTTTGTGTTCTTGCTCAAAGTTTATTCATGCTGTTTTAAAACAGTTTATAGACAGGCAGCCCTTTAGATTTATTAAGTTCATCTCTGATTTCAGTCATAATAAGCTAATACCCACTAGCTAAGTCAACATTTCTTAAGGAATTTCAGTATCAGAGGCACTGCTATAGGCACATACCAAAGATAACTTATAACAAGCTTTAAGCAGCTCATAACTGTAGTTATGTCTCTAATTTATGGGAAAGATGCCAAGTCATCCAATGACTTACCAAGTCAACCATGGTTAAACAACTAGTTAACTGAGTCCAGTAGAACCCATGTAAATGTGACTCTCTATCCTGTATTTCTAAGACAAAAGCTCCATTGTTGCTGTGCTCTCCAGTGCTTACTAAGTAAAGAAACCTTACACGTTGAGGGCTTGAATCTCTTCCACTTCAGTTATTCCAGTCAGTATCTCTTGGTGTTTCTTTCCTGGCATCTGAATGACACAGTGAATTAGATTCAAACTTAATAATGTGAAGATTTAAATTTCCTGGTGACAACAAAATTATCATCTCTAGGACACTAGTTCATTCATATTTCTGTTGTTTTGTTTTGTTTTGAGAAGGTCATATACAGAGAAGACAGAGAGTAGATCAAATAAATTAATGCAAATCCCAGCTCTGCTGTTTTCATTCTTTACACCAGGTCAGGATGCTAGAAATCCAGGTCTTAGCAGCGCTCAACTGCAATGGTAGAGGGAAAAATTATGGCTCTGAAACTCATTCTGTCAACTCTCGGCAAAGCAGCTAGTTTTGTACTTCTGTAAAATAGAGAATGGGGAACTACTCAGCAGGCTTCTTCAGAGGAGTTCAAATTAATGGAGAAGTATAAGAATTTTGAAGAAAGCAAATGGAGTTTAGAGAAAAGCTTAGAAACCATGAAGAGTTTGACATGGGAATCATGGTATGATTGCAAAGAAGTATTGATTGTTTAGAAGAGGGAAAAGGTGAGACAGAAAAGAAAAATAATGAAGCATTGGTCTGTGAAACACACTGCAGCCTAAAAGGCTGGTAGGAGGTGGAGTAAGGAGGACTAAGTAATGGGGGAGAGAAATATTCCAAGTTGGTAATTGTGTTTAGCATGTAAAATCCCGGAAATTTTACTTGTTACTGTTCCAGAAGATCCCTCAAGCTTTTCTCTTCACTAAAGTCCATGGTTGGTTTTGCCCACAACTATTGCAGGCATTACATCAAAGGACTCTGTTGCATCTCAAGATTAAATGCCTATTTTGAAGCTTAAACAATTTATCATTTAGTCTATGGGAACAAGCTTATTCAACAAGGAAATGGTCCATGGATGTATCCCTAAGAGCAGTTGTGGGAAACAGCAAAAGAGTCATTCAACTGCAACATATTCAGCTCTTGTGAAACATTGTGGAGTTTCCTCTCACTTGGCAGGGATGGTTAAAGGCATAGGATAGGGACACATACTTGGAACCTGGAACACCTTTCTTGAAGTAGTATCTAGGAAAATATCAAGAAGCTGGGACCTCATAAAGCCTGTCATTTTCATAAAATTGTTAATTAATTGATTATAGATGAGATTTTCAGTTTCTTTTGGTAACATCGAGGAGCCTATAGAGTAACAAAGCAGCTATCACAGCAGAAAGATCCATTCTTTGATATGAATGTGAATGTCTTTATTTAAGCTTGTTTGCTCATTGTCAGCAAATAAGTCAGTCATTACATTTTGCTTCACTTGTCTATTCCAGATTTTAAATTACTTTAAATATGACCCTTATTACAATTAAATAAGTTTTCCTTCTATGTGAGTGTGTGCATGATGGGATGATGATATGTCTCAGCACACAGGTGGAGGCCAGAGGAAAACTCTGTTTTCTACTTTCATCTTACTGTAACTTCCAGATATAAAACTCAAATTTCCAACCTTAGAGAACAAGCACCTTTTCTTACTAAACCATTTGCAAGCCCTTAAATATGATTCATATGGTTGTTAATTTTGCATTCTTTGGACAGTTCAATATCATTCCTAATAATGTAAAACATTTACTCTTCTGCTGTATATTGGCCTAAACGAAATTCTTTCATATTTGTATTGTATTATATATCTTTATTCTTCCTTTCTCACAAATTATGCTTCCACTGTAAACATTTTAGTTCTCCATAATATATATATATATATATATATATACAGTAAATACTAGTCCAAAAATACTGTAAAACTTCATTCTTTTGACTTGAGTAATACATGGTAATAGCAAAATAATCAATTTGAAAATTTACATAATTAATTCATCTTAAATCTCCAGTATTGTCTGTCTCTTTGAAATATATATACATATACATATATATACATATATATATACTTCTTTGATCAAATACATTATCCTTCTTTGTCTATTTGTCTTTTTATCTCTTTTTATTAATTTTTATATTTTTTCCTTTATTTTTTTCATTCAAAAATTTACACTTTCTCCCCTTATCCCAGTCCCCCCCAACTCTCCCACTACTCTCCCCCCTGCCCTCCCATTACCCCTCCTCCCTCCCCCTGCTTCCTGAAGAGAGGGCAGGGTAGCTTGACCTGTGGAAAATCCAAGGCCCTCCCCGCTCCAACTTGGCCCAAGAAGGTGTTCATCCAAATAGACTGGGTTCCCAAAAAGCCTAATCATGCAGAGAAGATAGGTCACAGTGTCATTATCGATGGCTACTCAGTCTGTCCCCATTGGCAGCCACATTCAGAGAGTCCGATTTGGTTATATCTCTTAGAAAATACTCTTAAGCAATTAACAGGGACATATCATTTACTCTGTCATTAGCTTTTCTGAATACATGACATATCTGTGTTGTACTTCCATTTCATGATAAGGAAACTGAATCATAAAATAGCTAAAGAATTTATCTGCAATCAAAAACACTCACAAATGGAATCCAGAAAAAAAAAACTGAGGCAGGTATGGCTTTCTTTCCATTTTCCTAGACATCACCTCCATAGCTGTGCATTTCGCATTACTAGGCCAGACTTACCATGGGCCTTGCAATCCATGTACTAATTCCTGAGGAAAAGAAACTACTTTCCAAAGACTAGGGGAAGCTCTGTTCTTAGGGCTGATTTATTTCAGATAATCTGGGTTGTTTTTCATTTACATCCAACTAAAGAAGCCCACGCAAATGCCAAAGCTGAATAGATCCAGGCTACAAAACTTCTGTTCTCCATGTTCACAGAGCAAGGCTTCCAGTGAAGCTTACTACTTGCCTTGCTGAAATCGTCCATTTATACGAATGACCATGTCCAACTATGAGATTTTATACTTACCCAATCTGGCTGAAGGTGCCTAACTTCCTGGCAAGGGTGAAAGACTAGGGAACGGGTCAGTGCGGGGATTCTATTAGAAGGAGAGGTAGCCATGATGGAGGAAAAATAGGAAAGGGGTTCAAAGGGAATCTGATACTTCAAGGACAATTTGGCAAGGCAGGAAAAGCTAGGCATGGAGATCATTAAGGTAGAGTAGTAGGAAGTGCTATTCAGAGGGGGAAGAGATAGGGCAGAAAACAGAAAGGGGATTGGCCTGGTGACAAGCCCAAATGCAGGCAGCCTGAGAAGGCAAAAGATGAATGCTATTGGGAAGATTAGATGGATAAGGTCCCAGGGGAAGAGATTGGGGCTGACATGAAAAAAGCTAGGAAGCTTTCTTTTCATCTCTCCGGATGCCCTTCAAAGATGTTACTTCACCAAAATCAGCTAGTGACTGAGCTGGCCCTCGACCAGCTCCGGCAGTTAGTTCACAAAGTCACAGCTTACCTCACCCTATGTCTGAATGCCCATTGTGAATCAAGCACTCTTACTGAGGTTTGGCACCTCAGCCTTGCCTCCCAGCAAATATATCCAGGACCTAGCTGTGACCATGTGAAAAGAACACTGAGCAAAAATGAGGGCATATCATAGTCTCTGTTCCTGAGGTAACCTGGGTATTTTTCCATTGGTAGAACACAGGTAGGTTTAAACAATGGGACCCAGTACAAGAGTCCCAAAGGAGGAACTGGGAAAATACATAGACGTTGAGTTCATTTAGGATCTTTCATCTAACACTTAGTGAAAAAGATAAGATTTGAAAGTTGATTTTTCCCATTTTAACAAAGAAGGAAAACATTTGACACTGTGAAAGGAACAAACCCATCCTTCAATGCTAAATACATACTTGTGTTTATATTTCAAATTTAGAATTCACATAGCAAATAGTTTGAACTTTTCTCCATCTTTCATTAGGTGAAGCTAACCTACTGACGGACCAGGTAGCACTTGGTAGAAATTGGACCAATATGCAGTATGTTTATTTCTCTTCTTTATTTATTCCCTCAATATTTTCCCCTATTGTTGTCAAGGATACCTTTTCTACTTTGTATTTTGAGTATTTTATATCAATCTACTATTCTCTGTTCTTACATTCTTAAGTTATCAACTGCACTTACTATTTTTAAAGCCTCATTAGGTTCTCCAGATCAACTAGTACACATAAAATTTAAATTTCCTTTCAAGTAACACTGTATTACTTCATGTATAAGAAGACACTTCATAACAGCAAGCTATACTTAATAACATTTTCTATAACCTACTTACACATGGCAATTATAAAGAGATACGTGCTTCCTTGGTGTTCTTTGCATGTCATTGTCATTCTTTTCTGAATCTCCCCTTCCTAAAACTTTCTAGGTCCTCCCTTTGTTTTCAAAGGTAATTAATCTTTTCTTTTATACTCCTTATATATTTGTATATCTATTTTTAATTATATAAAAGTATGACTATATATGTATATGAACACATATATGCAAATACCACAATGTTCATTCTTATATACTTTTTAAAAATGACTGCTTCCTTATAACTCAGTATGTGGGTATTATCTTAAGTACAGTTCATTTTCATTAGAACACTTATTGATAAGTAATTTACATGTACTTGTACATTTTTTCCACTCATTTATTTGTTCCTGAACTCATTTTCCTGTACTTTCACTATTATACTATTTTATTTTTCTCTCCTCACCCCCACCCACACTTCTACATTTAGTCTACCAGCCAGCCAAGTTTGTTTGCTTGTTTCTTTATTTTCCTGTTCTGTTTTGTTTCTAATGTGACTACGTGCTTTACTTTGGAAGTACAGTTTGACATCTTACAGCATCCTAAGTGGTTGAGTTTATTTCTGCAGCTACTAAACATTTTTCTAATTCTTTCCTTGTGATTTTCACTCCTATTACTCCTTCACTTTAGGTCATCCACCCTACTTTGGATCCTTTCAACTTCTAGTCATTGATCTCTGCAGTTGCAGTTTGATATGTTTTGCTGTAGATTTTTATTACTTTTATTTTATTCCTCTATTCTTTTCCCTTCCTCTCTGTTCCTCCCTTCCTCTCCCCACATATTTTTCCTACTTGTTTTCTCTTTTGTTATCTTTCCCTTTCCTCTCCATTTGAGGGTTTTCCCTTCCATCTCTTTATTTTCCTTTTCTCTCCTGTCTCTTCCCCTCCTCATTCTTTTCAACTTTATTCATTTTTCCTTCCTTTTCAGTCAGAAAAAAACCCACATGTAGTTTTTGCACAAAATTCACATCAATGCACAAAAAAAACTTAGTGGATGTTACTGTGAATAATCTGCCAATATAATTAATATGTTAAATGAATTAATTTTAAATTAATCAAAGTAAATGGTATTCTGATTTGGTCTTATTGAATTAAAGTGTTTTGAAGGACATAGTTGGTTTTCCTTGACATTTAGAAATTCTAAACAGTGCCAAAGCTTCATTGTTTTCCATTCAATAGGTTTGTCCTCCCTGAAGAAAACAACTGTATATTCTGTATGGCTTTAGCTCACAACCCAACTATGAAAACCAATTTACACACACACACACACATTTTATTGTAAATGCCCTCTGATAAATTCCTATCGATATTTTTTCAGACTTCCATATAATTAATCTGTATCTTCACTTACTGAAGCTTCCACATCCGTGCAGTAGTAGTTTATAGAACAAGCACTGGGTATCTTTTTCTGATAAAACACCAATAACAGTTATACCAGGGCATAATTCTATCCATCCTCATTGAGGTTCCTATAGGATTAATGGTGTACAATTCATCATTGGTGATCCAAGAAATCTAGTAGAGAATCCATAGTGGACTAATTCATGATGTTACTATGTTTGTATAGTTTCCCTGCAGGATAATCATTTCATATTTCAAAGTCTAGTTATCCTTATGTAACCTGTGAAGGATGCCATCTACCTAAAGTTAAAGCCATTTTTTCCTTAATAACACATCTAGAAAACTCAGTTGTTTACAACTGAAAGAATATACACTAAGTCCCAGTCACCCAGACAGAAACTTTCATCCAATATTTTCTAAGGATTTCATGAACCTTCAAAGAATAAGTGTGTTTCTTGCAGTTGTTATTCACTGAAATAATTTGCGCTAATAATTTCTTGATAATTTTAATTGATGTTATTATTTTCCTATTTTTATCCACTATTTCTTTCTCTCTAATGGAGTAGTTAGAGACACAAACTATAAATCAGACACCTGAGTTAGAAAAAAAATTGTTTTAAATTTGGACAACTTTGGAATTTTAGCCATAATATTCTGAGACATTTCATATCAACATAATTGTATCAACTAATACAAACATAATTACTCAATCTGATGTAAAACTACAAATAGAGGATCCATTTGCTATTTTGTTTGCTGTGTTCATCATCCTCTTTAGTTCTTCCTCATTTTACACATTTTTATAAATGCGTATGTATTATATACACACACTGCTGAGGATAAAATACATGATGGTGTTGTACGTTTTAGGCAAGTGCTCTAACATTATCTCTCCTCATCTCTCTCAATATATATATAATTGACTTACAGAAAATACTCATTATGCTATAGATATATGAAAATATATTGTTTCCTTACAAGTTCACAATTTTAAATCATAAAATAGTAACAAATTAGTATTTTAATTTTCTTTCCTAAGGTATATTTTTAGAGCAGAATGATACAATTATTTGGAAAAAATGGATTTAATGATAACATGTGAGATTTTCGTTACCATTCTGTGGAATATTTGTTCACAGGTATAAATATTGGGTTTCTTTCCAAAACATTTTGTTTGGAAGCAATAAAATAATCCATGCAAGCAAATAGAAAATTTTCAAGAAATCTGAAGTTAAATATGACTACTGTCAAAAATGTATTGCAGAAGCATAAAATATGTATGAAATATGTAAATAGGCTGGAAAAAGTATTCCAGCTAAACTTGACCACTAGTTTTCTGAAGGTTTGCCAAATTTCAAATAAAAGATTCATTGAGTAGAATGTTTAAACATCTGGATACTTTTTCTTGAAGTTCTAGGAAAACAGTCTGCATGAGGTTTGAGATATGGCTACCTCAGCTGCTGTTTCCACTGTAGCCAAATAGTTATCCTTTGTAATTTCCTGTTTGTCATCTTACTTCTTTTCAACCAACTGATGATCAAAGATACAGTACTTTTTTCAAATTCTTTTCTTGCCTAATTTTCTAGTTAATGTTTTAACAGGCTTGCCTTGGCAAGCAAAGTTTCCCTCTGACCTATTCATGCTTTCAATCTTTTGTCTTTGTCTTGCCAGAGCTATGCAAGTTATTAAAATTAAATTCAAACTTGCAAAAAATATTAACAAACTTCAGCATATAAATTTTAGCTTATAATTATTTTCCATTCATGTTCATGTCACAGGAAACTTTGAATACTGAGTCTACTTAAGCAGTCTAAACCTGTAATAAAATCATGGATTAGGCATTGGAATCTATATAACTGTCTTCCTCAAATTCTGTATGTTAATCTTTGTAAGAAGAAATGTGTTTAGCACAATTCTGTTATGTAAGCCACATTTGGTGCCATTATTTAATTGGGAATCTTCCAGGCTGATCAGAGTTTGGTTAATATTTACTTAATCACATGTTAATATGAGGCAGACAGTTAGGACAGTATTTAAAACATAGACTTACACAGTAAATGTAACGTCTGCCTAAAAATAATTGGAATTCACACAAGTTAAACATATGTTCCAGGGAAAATTATGTGTTTTCACAACTGTACTCAATCTATTGCCATGTTATTTCTCACTTGCTTCACAACGGCAATCAACATGCATGCAAGCATATGGTAAATATAAAGACATGAACCATCAGAAAACAGAAATCCCTGCTCACTAACTTTGAAAACAATTCGAGACTTGGACTCACAAGTGATCTATGTCTGGTGACACATAAAGCAACAATTTTCCCCTGATTATCTCATGTAGTATTTTGTGAGTGTACACTTTGTGGGATACTAAGACCTAAATAAATATATGACAACAATATTTCCTATATTAGCATATACTCTTGATTATTTTATTATTTTGTTTATGGAAAGTTATAAGCTATAATTCTTTTATGTGCTTGTTACAAACAAAAATTGGGTCTAAACTTTAAATATACTATATATTTATGTATAAATTGGTACATAATACTAATTCTTAGAAATTGTTTTAATAAAAATAAAATATATACAAATAACTAGAGCATGTCTATTCTAGTTAAGATATGTCTGTTGTTAGGAACAAATAACTAAAAGAAAAGATTTCAACAGGAAATTGGTATTCAGAAATTACTTGTTATAGATCATAAAAACAGAATTATATAGCTTGAAATTTTTCAGTGAACATCTCTTCATAGTTTATATTTATTGTGCCACGTGCAAACTGAGCTTACAGACGAAAGCACTGACTCTGTGAGTGTACCTGAAAATTATAGACATGATTATAAATTATAAATTTGATTCCATGAATCAAATGCATCATTATACTATACACTTTTGAATTCTGGGAACTGTATTAGTACATATTTAAACAGACTTACCTTTGTTAAAAGATATAATAAGCTACATTCTACATAATGTGTTACAATATTATTATTAAACTCTGATAATTCTGAAGTCAAATAAAAGATATTATTTATTTCTTAAAACACAGTTTCAATTGATTTTTCTCTCTTCCTTAGCTCAGTCAGTTTTACCTACATATAAGTTTCCCTGAAGAAATTTTTGCTTCCACTCTGTAGCACTTCACATTTTCAGATTCTTTTCCTAGCACAATTACAAAGTATGCAAAAAAAAAATCACAAAAGAAATACCTACTGACCTTTGCAGTAATGAGGAGGAGTGGGCTGTGGGGTCTGCATTCCCGGCACCAGGCTCCCAGCTGCGGGCCTGCTTTTGGCCCTGGCTAGCTTATACCCAGAATAATTACACACAAACTGTATTCATTTAAATACTGCCTGGCACATTAGTTTTAACCTCTTATACATATTAGTTTAACCCATATCTAGTAATCTGTATATCACCGTGTGGTCGTGGCTTACTGGGAAGATTCTAACCAAAGTCCATCTTGGGCTGGAGAAACATGGCATCTGCCCCAGAACCTTCTTTCTTCCCACCTTCAGTTCTGTCTACTTCGCCCACCTAAGGGCTGCCCTATCAAAAGATCAAGGCAGTTTCTTTATTCAACCAATGAAAGCAACAGAAATACAGAAGGACCCTCTTATACCATTTTGCCTTTTTCTCTTTAAACAAAAAAGAAAAGCTTTCATTTTAAAATAGTAAAATTACATATAATAAAGCAGTTATCAAGCAAGAATTACAGTTCCCATATTTATATCTATTTTATCTTTTATCATAACAAAGGAAAACTATAACTATAACTGTCTATTCTTCAACTCTATCAAAGACTCCAGAAGGATAAAATATTACCTAAGTAAACAAGAAGTGAGCAACTTCCAAAACTGTACAAGTGACAGAGAAATCTCACTGCCTTTACAGTCACCCAAAGCTCCTCTGTACCATTGGGGCATCCATCTTCAGCCTACAGGCCCATAGCATCCAGCAGACATTTCCATGAAGCAGGAAAATTCAAAGACATTTTAATCACTTTCTTTTGTATCCCGTAGAATGTCTCGCAGACTCTTTTATAAAGCAGGAACCCTGAAGGGTCATCTCACCTTTAGGCAAGCTCAACAGTCCTCTTTCTGCATGTACTTTGTGTTCATTTAAGCAGTCCAGGAAAGAGCAGTTTCTTGCCCAAATGGCTAGCAAAATCCATAAGGAGCCTCTTTGATGTCCATCTTCCTCTTGAAGTAGTTTGGTGCTGCCAGGAGCAGACGTGTCTCATTGTCATGAAATGCCCTAAGTTATTAAAACATTTAAATGCCATGTTATGCGTCTTTGAAAGATATGAAGAATGTCTATCTAACTGAAATATATCTATGAATATTTAGAAAATCTGACTAACATGACTACAAACTAGACTATTTAGATAATTATTCATTAACAACCTATACTTCCTAATTATACATTACATTTTTAAATGAACTACACAATCA
>JAQHUG010000083.1:4807027-4827660 GCA_028555095.1 Dicrostonyx torquatus | reverse complement strand
CCTTCTACTCTTCACTTTTTCTTTAGCATTTTCGGAATAATTATGTTCTATGATCTTGTTTTGTTCTTCTGTATCATTTGTTGAAGATGGTGTGTTTCCTTCGATGTATCTTTATGGCATCTTTGTCAAAACTCATAAAAATACTTGTTCTTTCAGGTTAGTCTATGTTGTTATATATCTGGTTCTGTGAGAGTATCATGCTGCTTTTGTTACTATAGAACTCTATTATAATTTGATATCCAGTATGATAAGATGCTGTGGGAACTCCCTCTGCCAATAACTTCAAGATGCTGGCTCATTTTGGGCATGGTCTCAGATACTACAAATCCAGATGTAAAAGTATGCACAGGCCCCTAAACTGCTGGATTGGTTCCAGTTCCTAGAGCATGCAGATCACTACTCTTTCTGTGAGTTTACCTCCTAATAAATAAAACTTAATTATACTCCATTCTGGACTAGTGTGGAAGTATTTAATACTGCAGCAGTACGAAATCCTACAATATTCTTTAAGTTGTACATAAACATAACAAGATTTTATTCATCTGTAAAGATAACTTTAATTACGAAAGTTTCAGGTAAATTATTGCAACAGAAAAATTGTGCTGAGTGAGATCAACTTATGCTTGAAAAACAAATACCTCATGTTCTTTCTCATATGGTTATCCTAGCATCTGTTATTTAGGTTTTGTTGTTATTTAACCAAGATTATTAATATTTATTGATTTTTATTGAGCTCTGCATTTTTCTCTGCTCACCTCCCTACCTCTCCCCTCCCCTTCAACCCTCTCCCAAGGTCCCTATGCTCTCAATTTACTCAGGTGATCTTATCTTTTTCTACTTCCCATGTAGATTAGATGTATGCATCTTTCTCTTAGGATCCTCATTGTTGTCTAGGTTCTCTGAAATTGTGGTTTGTAGGCTGGTTTTCTTTGCATTATGTTTAAAAACCACTTATGAGTGATTACATGTGATAATTGTCTTTCTGTGTCTGGGTTACCTCACTTAAAATGATGTTTTCTAGCTCCATCCATTTGCCTAAAAAATTTACAGAAATCAGGAATTTATGTAGGTGACAAAGAAGTTGTATGTGGAATATACCTAATTAAGAGAGGTATCAGAAAATAAAGTGAAAAATAAAGAGTGAAAATCTGGGCATGAAATGGTTTAAATGCGGTCAATAATCAGGAATATGGCAGATGTTGGCCAAAAGAAGGATATGCCAAACAGCCATATTAAAAATTAAAGAAATAGAAATTGAAGGGAAAATACCCTCAACAGGTAGATAATGAATGCTGTTCTTGGTAGAAATGAGTTCCTAACAAAATCTCCAATGTGAGTATGGGAGATCTTTTTAAGATGTTTTGATCAGTAAGATAGAGGGAGACAGAGAGAGACAGAACACAGCAATATGTGAAACTCTATTCCAATACTTGAAACTACACATATGCATGTATGTACATGAAGGCATTTTGTGTAATATGTATATATATATATATATATATATATATATATATATACATACATAGATGCTGTCATTTTAAGGCATAGGGCCTTATATTTGTGGATTACCTTCAGCTCGCTATTATCCTGTTTCTGCCTCCCAGACACAGGATTTACAGAGACCACCTTGCTGCCTGACTAAGAATTTCTCCTATTTACCTTCTTCCTAATATACATCTAGTAATAAAATAGACATTTACTGGATCATTTTTGAAAAGAACACCGAAATACTATGATGAATATATAAATTTCAGGTAAAATAATTTTAAAATCTCTCAATATTTATCATATTTTGTCTCCTGTTATTTTTAATTTTCTACATTTACATTCAATTTTCAATGTTTTTCTAATCATTGTTTTTTAATTGATCTTTAAGACATTTATAAAGTGTTTTTTTTTTGCAGAAGGCCTGGAGAGTTGGTTCAGTGTGTTAAGTGTTTAAGGCACAAACGCATGCATCTGAGTCTGGATACTCCCTACACTGAAGTAAATGGCTTTTAAAAAGCCAATTGCAAAATTAATTCCAGTAATATCAATGCTGGTAAGTAGGGACAGGGAAATAGCCTGTAGAATGGACAGCCAGTATAGCCAGTCATTGAGACCCAGTTCTGAAGAGTCCGTACCAGAAAAAGTAAAGTAAAGGGGCTATGGATGGCTCAATGCCTAAGAGCCCTACTGGTCTTCCAGAGGACCCAATAATGGTTCCTAGCACTCACATGGTTAGTCATAAATATCTGTAACTACATTTATAAGGCATCCAACATCCCTTTCTATAGCACAAGGGCACTGTGCTCATGTCATTCATGGGCATATATATTGGCAAAATATCCATATACATAAAATAAAATAAATAGATCTTAAAGAATATAAAAATAACTTAAGAAAAACACAAGATATCTAACTTTGGTCTCCATGAACACCTGACAAATGCTTGGACACACTACCTCCTTGACATTTGCATATTTACAGTGACAAACACATGCTTGTGCATGCATGTCCACATACACATGAGAGAGAACCAGAGAGAGGGGGAGAGAGGCACACAGGTCCTATAATAGAGGGAACTAATATTTTTTAAAGGGAAGACTTTTCTACAATGTGTTTTCTATCTTTCAATATCGTTATGTATTTTCTACATACAAAGTAATTACAGATACTAGATAATTGATAGGTATAGAAATAATGAGTGAAACAATACAATTGTTAAAGAAATTCATATCAAAGAAAGAGTTATTACATCATATCAGAAAAGGAGGAAACTGCATTTGTTACACACTTACTCCCCTTGCCTAGTCCTAAGTTACTATGTGAAAAGAATGCCAGCTTTTGCTTCATATTAATTGCTAAATATGTTTGTTAACTAAAATTTTTACTTTGCTTTTCTAAAGGAGTGCATTTAAGTTAAATAAGAATTTCTGTTTCTCTCTCCCTCTCATTTTGTATGTGTCTTTGTATATGTGTTGTGTGTGTGTGTGTGTGTGTGTGTATGTGTATGTGTGTGCTTCTCTCTCACTGATTGGAATCCAGAGTCGTGTGTCAAGCGAGCATGTCTTTTTCCTCTGTTTGTGGTCTTGATCTCACTTTAAGGTATATAGTCAAGGGTTTGCTACTTCCCACATCAGTCCAGACATTCATTTGCTATCAGATCTATAACACTATATTAAGAATACCATCACTTGTATACAGTGCACATATTTCAAATTTGATTTCACATTGCTCATAGGCATTAGTTTAGTTTTTGTTCCAAACTAATCAAATTCTTGGAAAATGGAATACCCTGGTGACTTTTAATGCAATAAATGCTTTTGAATATGTATTTATTCTCATTTAAAATTGAAAATAATTGTATTTGGAGGATACAATATGGTGTTTGGGGATGCAGATACATTACAGAAGAGTCAATCAGAGTTATTTTCATCCCACAATATTCTGTGTCTTCTAATGTGATAGAAAAGGAACAAAAAGCACATAATTACTTCACTGTTTCTGACTCAAAGTAGCATTGCTGTGCTATCAATAGTGGGAGTATAGGAGTATTAGATAAATGTTTTCTTTTGAAAGTCCCATATACCAGATGTGAAACTCCATACATGGTGAGCAACTTTGAAGCATCTAAACATCTCCAAAGAAAACACTGAAGCCAAGACAATTAGTGAATTTAAAAAATAAGTTATTTTCCTCCACCCACTTGCCTTCCTATTTCCTTAAGATAAAATGATTTAACATTTCCAAAAGGCTCAATCTATAAATTATGTTTGTCTAAAAAATGCACAAATATTGGAAACTATGTGTGTGTGGTTTTGTCTGTGTTTGTTTGTGTGAGTGTGTGTGTGTGCTCAGTGTTAATGTTATGTTATAATTCCAGTGTGATGGTCTACTGGATTACAGTGTCCTAAAATGTGAGCAAGGAGAAGAGACAAGATGAAGAGAAGGAAATATCAGATACTATTGAATTTGTAAAATGTTTACATTGAAACTATCAAGACTATATTGCAATGAACCATTAAATATAAAACCAAAATATGGGCACTGTGTGAATGGTTCCTTTGGTATAGGAAACCACCTCTCTAGGTGAGGCCGTACGTTTGAATTAATTCCCCAACATACCACATAAAAAGATCCCCTTAGTCCTTGTACTGGCAGGGCGATCAATATTAGAGGAATAATGGGCCATGAGCAAGCAGGTCAGCCTAATCAGTGAACTCAAAGTTCCTTGAGACACCATGGCTTTCAAGTTCATTCAGAGAACAATTGAGGAAGTCAGCCAGCATGGATCCCTAGCCTCCACATTGTGTATGCATTCCCACTCACACATAACAACTTTTACTACACGTTGTGCTTCTGAGTTTTATTATTTGTTGTTACATTATCAAATATTCATTCAGTTTAAAATGGCATTAACAAAAAAATATTGGAACAAAGGTTTGCCTCTGAATTACATGAAAGTATTTTACTGGTTGAGAATGAGAGGGCAACAGCCACTGAACTGTAATATCTATGCATGATTCTGTTTACTATTTCCAATAAATTTGATCTATCCCATCAGTACCTTTGAATGGGAAAGCTTAATTATCTCCTGAACAATCAGCATCTTTCACCTGCACATAAAGCTGCCATAGTGATTTTCTTTTGAAACGGAAAGGGGGATAGGAATAAAAACCCCAGAAGATATATTGTTGGCCAGAGCCTTTAAGGTTCATTTCAAAAGTCACAGATTATTGTTTAAAATGGAAAGCCCTTCTCTGAACAAAGGAGAGGTTATGAGAAAACACAGTTCCCATCACTGATGCACAAAGCCAGCTCCATGCATTTGTCCTGCAGCTCCCCCGCATGCACCACTTGGATATTGCTAAATCTCTGCAGTGACAGGGACAGGACTTTCACCATCGCTTCCCGGCTGCTGCTCAGAGCCCAACTTCACAATCCTCACCGGCTTCTGCTATTTTTATTTAACTGCTTTTGCTCAGGCCTTTCTAGAAGCATGACAAAAGCCAGATAAAGTATCATATAAAAAGAAAATAAAGTTAATTACCACTTCTTGCTCTTTATAATCTATCAGTGCTGAGACAGAGAGAATCCAAGGGTACTGACTGTGAATGTCAGGAATTTCTATTTCCTTGCACTCCTCACAGCTCATACGGAAGTTAGTGTTTAGTTGTTTAGTTTAGTGTCCCTTTTCTCCCTCTTTTGTCCTTATCCATTACTTCCATGCTCTCTCTGCTCATTGTTCATATCCATGGGTCATCCCCATGAATATTAAAAAGCAGTTATGATATTTTGAGAATATGATTTGTCTTCTTTTAATCCTCATCCATTACTAAAGGGGGGAAGGCACTCATTGAATTGATGATGGCAGACTTCTAATAGGATAAGGCCTACAAAGCCTACAATCTCTCTCTTTTAAAGTGGAGGTATGGGGAAAGTAGCACTTTTTAAATGAATAGGATAATTTCCTGATGAATTATTGCTCACAGTGAAGTAATGTTTACTTTTTATACCCTAGTATTCTGCAGTTGGAAATTTTCTTCTTCTCTGTATCCACTCACTTCTGTTTGAGTAACACAGCAAGGCTAACCTGTTCAGAATTTCTTAGCTTATCAGAGCCATTACAAACAGCACCAGTATTTTTAGCTGGACACTGAAAATGACGGCATGAAAATCTTTGTACCTATCCAGACTTTTACACACACATGCATGCATGCACACGCGCGCGCGCATACACACACACACACACACACACACACACACACACACATGCCTTGCCTTTTGCATGTCATTGTTTATTCCTAAGCACATTTGTCTACATTTTGTTAATTGCAATTTACAATTTCATATTAAAAATGTGAATTTATAACATAATAATTTAAAAGACAAGCAGCTATTTCATTGGGTTGTCACTCTTTCCAGAAATGACATCCTCCCTGTCACATATAAATAGATTGCTTGATACACATGTAATATCCTGTCGGAGCCATGCGCTCTTCTTTAATCTGAGTGACACGGCACATAATAAAATGCTCACTTCAATATATGTCTCTTGCATTTTGCCTAATTCTGGGCTTAGTTTAATATTAGTCTTGAATATTTATTCCCAACTAGACATGAATTTGAATATCTATAAGCCTCCATTTATGTTCATACTAAAGCATGAGCTTCAACCTCATTTTTTTATTGCTTACCCTTTTTGTGATAAATTAAGTCATCTCAAGGAGTGAACTGAAAGCAACAGGGATCAGAACGGTTCTCTTTATCCACAAGGCAGGTATAGTGTGAGTGGCTACGATTCAACTGCGGTGCATTCCCCTTCCTGAACTTCACAGTGGAGGAGTTGAGGAGGGCTGTACAGTAGGTGAAAAATAACAGTAGATGAAGGCATGGATCTCCTTGAGGGAAAAGCCAGACTAGTTTCTAAAGCCTCAAATAACATTTTGTTTATGTTTTTTTTTGTTTTGGATAGTGATAGTTTCATTATCTATTCCTGTTGTTTTATTTTAAATATGTCCAAATTAAGCTTATTGAGACAATATTTATGTAGTTGTACACCTATCTCTTTCAAGCACATATATTTGTTAATATTGCATATGGTAGATTTATTGCTATAAATTTGATTTCAAATACACTGAATATATTTCATTCTTAGCTTAAAATAATCATAAGAATTTTGAGCATTTACTTGGTATACTTGACATATATAATGAGAAAAAATAATCCACACACATTTTCTCCTTAAGCTTCTTTATGTTTTTTTATATTTATACTCATATATACCCATCTTGCAATAATAATAGGGTTCATCAACATTCCTCATTTTCATGCATGCCACAGTTCTTTCTATTTCTGTGGGAAAGAATTAATGTCACACACAAAATTAATTAACAGGTTGGTTTTTATTTTTACAAATGATGAACACTGTAAAATATATTAAATGTACCTGTGAGCATAAACGTACAATTCTGAAAGCTCTATTCCATAAACTGTAAATTTTAATAGTGTTTTTTGTTTCTGTTAATGTATCATGAGCTTGTGTTTGTATATCTTTCAAGATTTTACGAATATAAATATCTACTGTGGTATACTCTCTTCATGTGAATATGTAAATTATTTTATTTAAAGTTTCATATTTGAAAGAAAATTTCATGCCATTTCTACAAAGAAATGAGCACACATCTCTATTATGATGGGCAGTTAGATTCCCAGTGGAGCATACAATGAATAAAATGAACTATGGGCTAAAACAGATTAGATGACAAACTCAGTTAGTCCTTGCCTAATTCTATAAAAATATGTCAGTTAGGGGCTTTCTTAACCAAAGGAAAAAACAAATCTCACAACAATATCCTAGGTGATTACTTATTCCAAATGATTACGCTATGCTACTGCTCTATGCAAATAAAATATATCTCATTCTTTTGACCAACTTGCATAATGAATAAGCCATTATAAGGTATTTTATTCGATGATAGTAGTAGAGTAAAGCAGACTAATTATGAAAGAAAATGTTGAAACAAAATTATGAGCTGGCTATATATCATTCTGTGTTTCCTAATGAGTATTTCCAATATACTTATTGTTTTAAAAAGTAGACATCTACAGCTCTCAGCAGCATAGGTTTTATTAGATGATTACTTATGATCCCTGAGAGTTATGACACAACAGAATGGAAATGTAAAATGTTTGGAAAAGGAGGGATACATCCATCCAGCAATCTGAGCAATTATTCCTTTGTGCAGGAAGCCATTGGATGCACATGCTAGAATCAGGACACTAGGTAGATGTTATAATACTCAAGTTAAATCATCCAAAGGGGATGAGAAAGGAGTTTAGAATTGGAAATTGCACTTCTAAAATGAGTCTGGGTCAAGTCTTACAAGAGCACTAACATGAGTATAGAGTATAATATAGCAACTTATTTTCTGAAAAGCTAGGCACATTCTAAGGTAAGCCTATTGTTCCCCAAAGGCCACTCATAGTTACTGCTAACACATTTCCTTGCTTTCACCAGAGCCTTTAGGAGCCATGCTCATGTGTGCAAATGTGATGCTCATGATAAGTCTGTATGCTTCTAAAGCATGTCAAAAAAGCCTAACACTGTTCATAAGACTAATGGACAGGTTATCTTAAGCACACATTATTTGTCTCCTTGGAAAATAAAAGTCAGAGGTTAGTTTTAACACCACACCCTTTTCATAAACGTCACAGGAAGCAATTAAGCCTCTGTGGAAAAACCTTTCCAAGTTTTATAGTTAATTAAAATGCATTTAGTTAGTTAAAAGTAAAGTCCTTGCTGATTTGTTTTAAGGATCTGAAGCATAATGGAAATAAAATCATCAGTAATCCTTTGTTGGAAGAGGAGAGAATTTGTTGGACTTTATGAACAAAGGAATCATTGTCTAATTATAAAATGGCCATGAACGAGGCAGCACTATAGCTGACTTTTGCTGGTCCAGCTGCTCTTCTGCAGTAGTACTTTCCATGAGGTTCTGCAGTCCATAGGATTGTTGTGAAAATTTCAGCAGAAAAATATGAAAGCAGAATACTTAGGGACCATTTGGGTATGTAGAAAATAAGTAAAAAATGTTTAAAAAGATAAACATGCTATGCTATGACTTTGACAGGCTGATATGTACTATCTCTTAGAAGATGTGCACTGCCGAGCAGGGCATATATGAAAAAACACGTACCAAACCCAGATCCTTTCACACGGAGCTTCTAGCTTCCAGGAACCAATTTCCATTCCCTCTCTAAAATGAAAAGATTTTGGATTGTCCTAATATGTTTTTATATGAAGTGAAAATTTTAAGGATTTCAAAGTTTCTTACATATTCACCTTAAAAAACATCATATTTTCCACATAAAATAAGAGCCATCTCTCTATCTATCTATCTTTCTTTCTCTCTGTTTCTTTCTAAACTACAATTTTAAGAAATCAAGCTCTAACATAAAAGAAGGAAGATAAACACAAATTATTTTCCTTACTTCTGGACCCTGGTTTTGGCTTTTTAAGCCTGTTGGCATCATGAGTCTTTTGTCATGGATTTCAGCTAAAAGGGGAGTTTGCCTTTAAACCTAAGACTCACCATCTCATGTGTTCAACCCTGCTCCGCACAGCTCCATACAACTTATCACAACCTGACAGCTAATATTTAAAAGAGAACACACATGTATTTTGAGGTTTGATAACTGCTATCAATCTCGATAATGGGTACCCAATCCAAAATTGTGACAGATAACTAGTGGATTGAGCATCCACCACCAGCAGCTAATGCTGAAGCAATGAATCAGAGAAGCAGCTATTCCACACCTGTAATTAAAAATGAAACAAATAAATGTCAGCAAGAAATGGAAGACTGAACACCACCCCACGGTCTTCACAGGTTGTTCAACACAGACACAAAATAGGCACCAGAAAATGAAGCTTACTGTTGCCAATTTCTATTTTCCCCCTTTACTGTGCACATATTTTTTAATAAAAGATGTTAAGATTTATACTGAGGGTTTACTTAGTGACAAAATCTCAGGACTCTCAGTTCAAGGAATCAGTGCAACTTCTTTTTACAGAAGCTGCCAACAGAAAATACAGTCGAGCTTGAAATAGCATGGATCTAATGCTCAGAATATTATCCTTTAACAGAAAAAAATCAAGGCATTGTTGTGCCTCCAAAAGCTACACTGGAGCTCAGAATGGGCAATGCTATGTAAATTGCTATACAAGAAATGTGGATGTTATTGGACTAAGACCAAATCAACAGTAGCTGCTGAACACCTTGACACCTGACTTCTAGGTGAAATTTATTTTATTTTCCACAACTTGTAAATGTATCTGAGACAGTAGCCTGAACACATTGAGGACATCAAATCAAAATCAATCTCTTAATCATCACTATTACGCTTTAAACCAAGCCTCGCCAATAACCTGTAGCTGGCTCTAATTCAGCTGATACATGAATCAGGAGAATATCAAGATTTTATTTTCAATTTAAAAGTATATTTTGCTTAAGAATTTTACCCCAAGGAAAATGTCTTGTATGATATTGTATTTTTAAAAATTATTTATAAATATCCAAAAGAACAAGAGTAAGCATGCTCATTTGCCTTGGCCTCCTGGTGTCCTTCCACATTTGCTATTCAGGGAGGGAAGGGACAGTTTTAAAAGCCTATTGTTCTGTTTAATTCAGCCACTGACTACCACAACAACATTTTTATACTGAAATGAGTTTGAGTTCTAAGCTGGGATCTTGTTTGTTGTTTCTTTCCTTTCTTTTCTTTTCTTTTTTCTTTTTTTTTTTTGAGGTGAAGCAAAATGAAAATGTTTCACTATGAACTATTCCCATAACTCTGGTTAGAAATTTAAATTAATCATAACAAGAGCACCAAGAAAATATTTATTGTTCCTCCCAAACATTAGAAGAGATACTTCTCTGGAATTGTCATACAGAGTGAATCAAGATAGCACTGTTAGACATTGTTAAAAGAAGTGCTAAGGCATTGTCAAGAGTAAAACCTGGATCGAAAGGCCCCTCCTGTAGTCTGTTGAACTACTACAGATTTAGGTTATATTGAGCCCACTGATGAAAGTAACACAGAAGTAAGTTTTTATTTGCTGAATCTCAGTTTGTTTTAAGTCAATTTTTCTATTACATGATTTTTCATTTTAAGATTGCATATGTCACAATGAACCTCTCTAAAAATGGCATTGCAATTGTGTATGTTTTCATAAAGAAAAGTGTTTTTGCCTCTTTAGAAAATGTTGTTATATAGGAGTAATGACATATGTGTGCACATATATATATGTATATATATGTGTGTACATGTATATATAACATATAATATACACATACACACAAGATTTTAATTTTTTTTTACTTTATCTTATGTTAGGGCAATCGATTGCTTAAGGTCATTTAAATGACCAAGTGTCCTTTCAAGTTTTCTTGTTAAATTGTCAGACAGAAAAATATTTTCCATCTTGATAATTACAATCATAGGTAGAAGTTTACAGATAGAAGTCTTGTCCTTTTTCTATACTGATTGCTAAGCCTCCATGTATGCTCACTTTGATTTATCTTTTATCCCATTATTGGTTTAGTTCAAGAAAAAAAATAAATTAAACAATGAATAGGCTATGGATATTTCCCATGGGTATGGGCACTTGATTTTATGTCCCCCTCTTCCTACCTAATATTGCAATAAACCTCTTTTCAAACATGTGACAAGCAATCTATGTTTTTTTCTTTCTTTTATTATATGCACAATATATACATAAGTGATGTAAGACATGAAGATTTCCATTAATAATGTATACAAATTAAAAATGCTTGAGTAAAAATTTTAAACACATTTTGGCATCACAACCCATGTCTGTTTCCTATAACAGATAATCTTCCTGCACACATTCTTGGAGAGACTGTTACAAAGGCTCAGCAATACAAACCAGAGAACAATTCTACTTGATTTGCCTCTGCAGTCATTCTATCAGGGACAGGGAATATTCCACAGTACTGCCCAGATGAAGGCTGCATGCATTTCCCCAGCACTGCATTGTGGAAGAAAATGAAAAACCTAATAGCATTTTGATGTATTCCAGTTATGTTTTCCATTAAGAGAAAAAGGTGATATGTTCACACCATTTGTCAGAAAAGGAGAAATGAAGAAAATGTTGACAATTTCATTACACTCTGGTTATGGGGTGATCTGAACTTACCTACTACAAGATAAAAAAAATACTATTCCAGATATTATTAGTTGAAAGCATTATTGTTTATAGTTCTTTAACATGTGCTACAACTATAGAGTGATATAACTCTGAAAGCTCGGATTTAAAAGGAGATAATTTATATCATTTACAACTTTCCTCTAAAACTTATGTGCTCCTGAGCATTGAAGCATCACATCCAGTTTCTTATTTATAGAGATTTGTGATAAAGCTGGATCTGAGCAGAGGATATTGATACCAGAAAGATGACACTAAATAGGTCACTCTTTTCTTGACCTACACGTTCATTCAGATATCTTTCACCCATTTCTCACACTTTTCTCTTTATTATTGACTATAGGACTCCTGGATTTTTATGCTGAGAATATTTCCCTAGAGACACGAGTGGCTGTCCGTTTGAATCAAAATTGTAAAAACAAAACAAAACATTCAGAGTTAGAGAGACAAGTGGATTAAATCTAATCAATTGAAAACAGAAAATTATATAGAGCACTGTTTAGACTTCTTTTTGTAATTCTTCTATGTATATTCAACTCTAACATTAGAGGTTTCCATATTATCTATATTCAGTGCATGGGTATGAAAACACATCTAGTAAAATACCGTTTACTTCAGTGGTTTTCATTTTTTTCAAAATGAATAATTTCTGTTGTAATTTAAATATGAGATCCTTACCTGTAAAATTCTATGAGCATAAATAACTTTTATCTGTTTTTAACAATATAACTAGAGTATCATCTAAAAATAAAAACATTTTGCAGAGTGCTATTAACTGATAGCAGCCATTATCATTTATGAAAAGCACCATAATAAATATTGCTGAAGACTGAAGGACTAAGCAGGAGAAAGAGTACAAAACACTCAACCCTTATTCTATGATGGATAGAGAACCTCATAGTTCAGTGCAAAACAAAAGGTATAAAAGTAGCCAGAGACAGAGAGAGGAATGTCAAGGGAATGAGGCTGAGTGATACAATTTTTATTGGTGAAGAATACTGGGTTCATTTACATGAAAATTATATTCATTCAGACTAATATGTGGGCACAGAATCACGCTAGTATATTCAAATTGTATTTATTCCTGTGTTTCTAATGCAATGATCAGGGGATCACAGATTCTTAATTGAAAAGATTTCTAAAGCACATCCAACTCCCCTACAATATTTGGTTGGACCTGAGTCAAATCCAAAGATAATGAGCTGTGCTGGAAGAGGATAGTTTTCAATAAACCATCAGTTTTGATCTCCCATTACTTGCTCAATGCGAGGTAAAATACTTTCCATGTTACAAAGTTTCAATTATATCTCAGTCCAAAGTATTACCAAGTACCTTTTAGTGTACAAACAAGCTTAATGTAGAATAAGGTGTAAGTTTTATCACAAATATGGTAGTGGAAACATTATTCAACATGTCACCATTTTTGCATTCGCAAAACACCTTTTAATACAAGATGTCTTTCAAACAAAATGTTAACTGTGGTATTAGAGGTATTCACAAATACCCTTTCCTGAAGAAAATAAGATAAAGTTTGTCCACTCCTACCTCTAAATATTTGGATACAGCCATTTATTTTCTTCTCCTCTAGAAAATGTGATCCATGGATGTTTGATTCATCCCCAAACGATGTTCTATGAGTTACTGCTCACATTCCCTTGTTTGTCTGTCTGCTTTGCCTTGGAGAACACCAATATCTTTAATAATAACTCATTAGTCAACAGTGGTGCCATTATTAAGAACACTAATGACAGGGGTAGAGCCTACTACACTCTAGAATTGAACTGTGCCATGAAGGAGAATTAGCCTTTTATTGTTTTGAATTTTGAAATCTAGAAGATGCCATGAGGTAGAGGTTACTGGAATAACAACTGTAACACTTCCAATTTTTACAATTATCATTTTTATTTTAAAATTAGGGAAATTAATATTCTATCAATATTCCTGACAGTTTTACAAGTGTATCTAGCCAACAAAACTGAGATTCTGTGTTTAATATAACAAAAGTAACTGAAACAACTACTACTGAGTAGTTTGACCAATGAGAGATAGGAATTTAGAAACAATGTTGTCATCTTGAGAGTCATTTGATATTCTGACAGCATTTACTTTTCAAATTGAAAACGAAGATTTAGTGACATTAAACAACTTTCTTTGTACAATAGTAATCGCCAAAGAACGGTTTCAAATCAATCTAACAATGAATTTCATGTCATAACCAGCATATTTTATTTCCTGTCACAATACAACTAGTGTCCAATTTGCAAAAAATTTAACAACAGTTTCCTAATAATTTGTAATAATGAGCTTTCCATGACAAAATTTAAATATTTTGAGTATAGCTACTAATAACAATCTTGTTACACAATGAAAATATTTTGTTTTAAATTTGATTGTATGTAGTTAAATAAACTCTGTATTTGCAGCACCAGCTAAACTGACTATTAACAATAATAGTTTTAACTAGAAATATCTAGGACTAAATGAAAATTACAGAGAGTAACTAGGGAGTAAAAGAGGTAAGTTGTCAAATAAAAGAATATCGTAAGATAGGTCAAAGACCAGATATTTATACCTCATTAGCTTCGGAGGTATTGTGTGAGTCAGCCTGCCAGGTTAGATGATCCAGTATAAGGATTTTAATATACAGTTCCCCAAAGTGTTCTGTCAGAAAGGAAACACTGCACGGATACAATGCAATCCCCCCATACAACACCTTCACCATGGCTTTTCCCTAGGTCTTTGTTGAATCTTCAGGGCTTCCATCATTTTAAAAGTCAGCCCATGGGGGTCTCAATTGCTAATTGCATCATCTGTTTCATTTATAATACCATAAGTTAAATGTATTATGGTATAATTCTGCATATTAAAACATAGATTTAAAACTAATTTTTAAATCAAGTGCTAACACACACATCTTGATTTCAGACTATTTCCTCTTGAAACAAATTAATAGAAAGAGCAGGTGGAAGAACAGTCTTATAATTTGCTTTTAATGTTCAAAATTAATTTATTTTATTATGTGTGAGAGATGTAAGAGAGAAAGTGAGATCCTAGAGATCCTAGAACTATCATTCAATACTTTCTGTCAAAATAAAATAATCTTCTAGTTTAAACAAATGATATTCATTTGCAAGAGCAAAATCTGAGATCCAAATGTGCTCAGGAACCTTATGGAGCATACAACATTTTGGGTTGTTAGACTGTAGGGTGCACTAGATTCTGCCATTTATTTTTTGTTTCCAAATGAGATGCTAAGGGAGAACACATTTAAAAACTTTAGAACCTAGAATCAGGGCAAGTGTTTTCAAGCACTAAGGAGAAATCTGCCTCCAGAATTTGTTGCTTATGACCATATGTCTGCTCAGGTTCAATGTCAGTCTTAGACTGAAAAAGACAACATAAAGAAAACATATGATTTTCTTTCGAATGATTAAATTCCCTCTGATAAAAATCTTTTAGAATGAGAGTCTCCCACACCTATCTAGAGCATCATTAATAAACAACAATATTTGTGGAGTGTTCTAGGTCTAGACAATTTTCTGGAACATCATCTTCTTTTTCTCTATAAAAGAAAGTCAATGTTGCTATTGTTATTTTGAAAATAAGGGGAGGGCCTGGGACAAGGGGAGTAAGTGTAAATTTTTGTTTTAACAATAAAAAAAAAAACGAAAATAAGGGTACTTAGTCTCAAAGAACCAATCAATCTAAGTTAGGATTCTAATACTTTTCTACATCACAACTACCTATGGATTTTGCCCATGGTCATGTTAACACAAGTAAGCCTTTCTGGAGAACTTTTGTGCTAATGATCCTATAAACAAGATATAAGAAGGTCCTTGGGGAAAAAGGCCTTAAAATTGTACTTAAAAAGTCATAAAGAAAAATAGGACATGATACTTTTAAAAATGTCCAGAAGACAGATAAAGGGGTTTGGAATGTTTCTATCATGTTACAAACTTGTTTCAAATGTGTGAGCTATGACATCAATGTTGTTAACATCTTTTGAGATCCATCTAATTTAAAATTTTTATTATTTCAATATCTGAGGGAATGGCTTAAGTATAGACTCATTAAAGAAAGATAATGATATAATATCTAAGAAGCTTGATAAAAATTTAAGTACAGTGCAGTGGTAACTGACACAGAAAGATCTTTTATTAGAGTGTTCAGGTACTTGTCCATCAATATACCGTGAAACAACAATTAGAAAGGATACGTGCTATAGCTGGAAAGCAGTCTGGCTCATTCATCCATCCTTAATTACATTTCCCCCAGATCATTATCAGGAAATAGTACTGCAGTCAGAGGAGAAGCAGATTTCCAGTCATAGGAAGCGTTGGTGTGTAACTCCAAGGGATAATGGATTCCCAATTGTTCATCCCTTGCATGCTACCCCATGAGATGAACTAAGTGATGACTACAGGAAAGCATCAAGGAACTATTCTAGAGGAATCTATAAGAGTCATGAAGTTGGAGATAAGCATAATTATGAGGGATTCTGTGCATTTTTTGCAACTGTAGGTATGTGCATATGTTTTTATGTATGTGTCTGTTTGCAAGTATATAGATAGGTGTTAATGTGTGAGAATACCTAGGAGGAGGCATCCAAGAGATATTACACATCTTCCTAAGCCATTCTCTATTGGAGGCAAGGTCTCTTGAGGAACTTAGACTTTCCAAATTATGAGTTTATTTCTACATATGTTGTGACAAAAGCATGTGATGTTTTCTTAATATGATTTTATCATAAAGGCTTGATGTCTAACCAAAGCAATGGTAAAAATATATCTGTATTATTATGACACCTTGCAGGACAGCTAGTCCAACAAATCAAGAGAAGGTATCCCATTCCTGGCACTGGAGGTTTCACTGAGTAATTTGTCTTTTGGGTGAAATGTTATACTCTGTGTAAGCTAATCCTATTTTAATCATTTTATAATACATATTATATATGCACACATACTTATATTAGGTAAGTCTATAGGTGTATAAAAAGCTTATAAAATGGTAGTTTCATATACTTCTTCAGACACCCTCAGTTTTAGTTATTTCTCTCTATATTACAGTCCTACTATTCTTCTCACAGAAAACTCCTCTTGCTTCATATCATCTGTGTTCTACCATCCATCCTCATCTCACAATAAGATCCTTCTCATTCTCCACCAACAGTTCCATTTTAGTCTTTCAGAAGTACATGTTAGCATAGTCTATTTTAATCAGCATGGACCACTATTTAGCAATTTGTAAACATAATAATACCTTTAAGCTTTTGTTATTTGAAAATTGTATACATTTATGCAATAGAATTTAATGACATTCATCCAAAGTTATGTCCTCTAGCTCTACCTTGTGTCCCCTACTGCCTCGCCTTTCCAACTTTGTGTCATCGGTCTTGTTGTTAGCAACCTTCAGACTCCAGGCAGTGCTGCTTATACCCACATGGGTATGAGGCTATCCACTTGGGCATAGGCAATCTACCATCTGCTGTGTTTTCACAGAGAGTGGCTCCACCACCCTCAGCAATCCTAAACTTCCAGCATTAACCAAAACTGCTGATGGATCCCTTGTCCATTCATTGTAGAACTTTCAGTGGATTGAAGTTTTCAACATACTTTTTATACTTATTAAATAATCAATAAATAATACAATTTTGACTGATGAGTAATTAAATCATTTTATTTTTCCTACCATAATAAAATGATTCTATCAGGTTGTTAGTAGTATACATACCTTTTTTCTTTCATTTGAAAAGTCATTATTTTTTTTTTTTATTTTTTTTTTACATTTATTTACCCTACATTTATTTATTTTGGTAAATGAATTTTGAGTGTGTTGATCTTACCTTATACTCTTCTCCACTTTATACTTTTAATCAATTTAATTAATTATTCATTCATTCATTAATTTTACATTCTGACCACAGTTTCTCCTCTCTCCTCTCAGTTTCTCCTTCTAACTCACCTCTGTTCCCAACCCCAATTCACTCCTTCTTTCCCTTCAGTAGAGGGCATGCCTTCTATGGCATATCAAGTTGAAATAAGACTAAGAACCTCCCCATATATAAAAGCTCAGCAACATGACCCGAGTATGAGGAATAGGCTCCCAAAAGTCAGTGAAAGAGTTGAAACAGACCCTGATTCCACGTCTAGAGTCCCATACAACGATCAAGCTACACAACTCTAATGTTTATGCAGGGTGACTAGATCAGTCCCATGTAGGCTTTCTGGATGTCTGTTTATAGTATCTGGGAGTCCCTATGAACCCAATTTAGTTGATTCTGTGGGTTGTTCATTGTGGTTTAGAACTCTCTGGCTCCTACAATTCTTTCTCCCCCTTTTCTGCAGAATTCCCCAAGCTCTGATCTTTGGCTATAGGTCTCCACATGTGTTTCCATCAACTTCTGAATAAAGCTTCTCTGATGAGAATTGGGTTAGACACCAATAAATGAGTATAGCAGAATTGTATTAGGCATCATTACGTTGACCATTTTTTTCTTCAGTTCATGGACCGAGAGAGAATAAGCAGCAAGGAAGGTTCAAAGTGAGATCTCCCTCAAAAGGGGAAATAGAAGAGAATTCATGACTGGGAATGGTACATGAAAGATCAGGTTGTGAGAGGATGGAGGGGGAGAGTCATGAAAGAGATTATTGCAAATTGCATGTATTTCAGGGTCAAATAGGAATCTGATGCAAGGGAATCTCTAAGGATCAACCCAGACATCTGTAACTCCTAGCAATAGCAGATATGTAGCCTGAACTGGCCATCTCCTATGACTAAGAAAGATTTCAAATGGAGGGACTGGGACACCAAACGAGCCAATTTTTGGTGGTGTGTCAAAAGTCAGAGGCCTTGAGCCAGACCAATACTACTGGCAGCGAACATTTGCAATTAAAGATAAGTGGACTAACATGTAAACGGTGACTCAACATGCCACAGAACAGCTTCCACATCAAGATTCTTCACCTTTTTAAATTTTTTGGTTTAGGTTTTTATTATGTTTTTTTTTTGTTGTTTTTTTTTTTTGGTTTGGGATTTGGTTGTTCTTTTAAACTTTGTTTTTTTGGGGGCTGAAAGGGGAAAGGACAGTCACGAGGGAGTGGGGAGATAAATGGTATTGGAGTATAGAATGTGAAATCGACAAAGAATCAATAAAAAATAAAAGATTAAAAACAGAAAACTGGAGGACTTAAAACCAAGGTGTTGTGACACATCAAAGCTCATACCATCTGCAGGACAAAGATGCTAGCAAGATCCCCTTGACATTCGCATCCTCAGAATCTGTCCACTTCATGATACACTGCACCTCTCTGTCCAGAATGACCTCTATTCTGTACACTCTACTTTCCCCTCCTTTATTATGGGTCTTTTCAAAACATTTTGGCTGAGTGTTTTCAATTGTGTTAGTCTCAACTATTTGCCTAGTCATCTCACAAGTTATATTATTCCTTAGCTTAGTTTCACTTTGAAACTTTAGAGCTAAAGGTAAAAATTCCTAAAATTTTTCAATTAAATTTTTACTTTTAAGTCTTTAAATATATCTGTTAGGAAAATCATGCAGAATTAGTGTTATATACTTCAAAGATATCGTCATAAAACACCTATAAAAGGATACTTTAACCTTCTCCCTTGGGCCCGGTACACACTACAGTTCAATTCTATTAATTTAAACAATTGTAATTATAAATTGAAAAGAAATAAAATGGTAGCACTTAAACTTTTAATGAAATAAATATGAATTATTAAATGAAATAAATTTTGAATGAGTTATATAATTAGATTTCATTAATGATACTGATATGCCAGAAATTTTAATATGATGAAAATTAGTAAATCAAATATTCTATTGCTATTATTAATCTATTAAAATATTGAAAGTGAAAATAGCTGATTTTTTGGTTCATCTTGGTTTGTGGGTAGCAGAACCTTTACTTTCCCTATAGCACATCAAGCACATATTAAATTTCTTTTCTTCTAGCAATCATCCATTCACAGAAGAGCCCATGCCTTCCCTCTGCAGTCTCTAGCACCTAGGATTACTGCATCGAGTCCAGCTCCCTGTGGAGAAAAGAAGTCATTTTGTTGAGTCAAAGCACCTTGTGAAATGATGATGTGTGGATTCTTTATATTGATTTGTTGGGAACAGCATGCATTTTATTTGAAGCATATTTATTCTCCTCCTTAATTAGTTTCCCCTCCTCCTGTACCGACCAAGTTTGTGTCCTCATTTATTTTTAAACCTATTTAAACCCATTGAGTTTCATTAAGGCCACCTACATTGGACTTTTTCATGACTCTAGGCTGGAGAGCCTTGCGCAAGTTGCCACAACTGTTGTGGGTGTCTACATGCCCACGTCCTGTTAGGAAACACTATTTCTTTGCAGCCACCCACCAACTCTAGAGGACTTTACAGTTTTTTGACTTTTCCTCAACCATCTTTGATCCTTGGGAGGAGGATGCTGTAAAATAGATATCTCTTTTGGGTATGTGTATGCCATTGTCATTTATTTCTTGACTAGATGTAGGTCTTTCTGTTATTTGCCGTTGACTGTAAAAAGAAGCTTCACTGATAAATTTTGAGAGGTGCACTAATCTATGTGTACAATAAGAAACTGTTAGGAGTTAATTTATACTTTCTCTATTATAAAAGTATGTTCCCCATGGGATCTATCACTTATTTAGCCACAGAGTCTTGCTCATGACAACTGTTCTATATGGTTTCTATATTATGAAATGGTCACAAATCTAGTCCTGAAATTGTTGGTTATTCCCAGGACTTTCATGTCACTATTGCACTAGTGGATATATCTTGCCAAGCAGGTCCTTTAGCTCCCAGCATTCACAGCTAGATAAGACCAATGTTTACTGTTCTTCTCTAGTAATGTGTGTAGTCTTCCAGCACTTATGTAAGCTAAGCAGTGAGCAC
>JAQHUG010000083.1:4777670-4789683 GCA_028555095.1 Dicrostonyx torquatus | reverse complement strand
AGGCACCCACTCCTCTGCTGCCCAAGTACCTAGCTGGGACTTCCCTGTGAATACCTGGGATCCCCTCCAGAGACAAGTCTCTTGCAAATCTTAAAATGACTCCCGTTAATGTAGATATCTTATTCCCTTCTCCAATATCCACCCTTTCTCCATCTCCACCCTCTCACAACCCCAGGCTCTCCCCGTTCTTCCTTTCTCCCTTCTAACCCCTCCCTTTCGCTTACCCTTTCCCCCAATCCCTACCACCACCCCCATCCCCACTCCCGTGATTCCAGCTTTTGTCTGACGATCTTGTTTGCTTCTGATATCCAGGACTTCTATTTGTAGCCAGTGAGATCAGCCTTTACTGTTTAGGACAAACATGTCAAATTCACTTCTGACAAAATGTTAGAACCTTCTAGCGGCATCAGTGACCTAAAAAGAAAGAGTGGTTTGTGTGTAGGACACTCCTGCTTCTCCGAAGGTACAATCAAATCAGAGGACAGGATCAGGAATTGACTAGAAATCCAAGTCAGAAAGTTGTCTTAGTGGAGAATAGTCACAGACAGTAAGGTCTTCTTCATCATGTCCAAGGGAACTGACAGATACCACTCCTGAATTTCAAGCACTTTCAGGAGACATTGCACTCTCTCAGTTTACACTGTGTCTATAATGAATAGGAATGTTTGTCCTGAAGGTATATATGTATATCACAAGTGTATGTCTAGTGTCCATGGAAATCAGAAGAGTCTGATAGATTACCTGAAATTTGAGTAATAGATAGTTGTGAACCACGACCTATGTGCTTGATAATTAACTTCAATCCTCCCAAAAAGCAGTCAATACTCTTGAATATTAAGCCATTGTAAAGAACTACATTTGCACTTTTAACACTATTTTCCTTCCAATTTGAATCTTTTGAAGTGAAAAATAAACCTCTCTTATTTTCCAAGCGCTTCAAAGAACAGGGAATGCAGAAATACTAAATACATCAAGAATGAAGCTCGTGCTTTCATTAGTCATGGATATTGGTAATATTCATCATGCATGAGCCCGGACATTCTACTTCCCTGCTTCAAGACACCACAAATGTGCTAAAATGGCTCCCATTTCAAATTATCTGAACATTATGAGCAGAAGGATGGAGGATGAAGATATGATAGTTAGGTAACTTTCTGTTTTCAATGATCAACAGCATAGAAATATCGTGGTGGATGCCATCCTAGAATGATCAACAATGTAGAAATATCGTGGTGGATGCCATCCTAGAATGATCAACAATGTAGAAATATCGTGGTGGATGCCATCCTAGAATGATGATGTGGTAGAAATATCGTGGTGGATGCCATCCTAGAATGATGATGTATGTAGAAAGATCGTGGTGGATGCCATCCTAGAATGATGATGTGGTAGAAATATCGTGGTGGATGCCATCCTAGAATGATGATGTGGTAGAACCTTTCAAGCCTCATATGAAAGTTGTTCTTTCATCAGAACAGCCTTGGCGAAGAACTATTATCTCATCAGAAGAATAAACCATAATACTCCCTAGCCACACTATTTTAGTATTTTGAACAGCACTGTGGGCAGTTTTATATTCTGATAAACAAGCCTAAACCATCAAGAGGTCTGATGCAATACACTAATGGTCAATCTCAAGTAGAAACAGCTCATTCTGTAAATGTTTTTTTTCCTAAGCAGAATAATAAAAATGGTCAACTAGATTTAAAGCTTCCTTGGATAGAACCTAACCACTTTTCTTTTTAACTACTATTAAAATAATTTTCCTTTGTTCCAAGAGTTAAATGCCTTCTCCAGGAGCCCAACTGATCACATGGGACCATTTGCAGTATCTCCTCCTCTGTTACCTGTAACTGTTTCTGGAAAACTCCTTTACAGGATTTTTTGATTACGTCACATATGGCAGTCATTCTACCAAGTGTACAAGCTGAGATAAGTGTTTTATCAACACAGCAGTTCTTGCAAGCTTCCACTACAATAGAATTTTCAAATCTAACGGCATGATCTAAACAGAAAATGAATTTGTATAAAACTAGAATCCATTCCGGCTTCCTGTTACCACTGATTATTCTTCTAGTTCCACAGAATGATCTTAATTTTTCTAAAATCTTTAGATGAGAAATACTGAAACTTGAAATTATCGATGAATGTTTTCTTTTTTCCAAATATCTTTCAAAAGAGAGACATAATTAAAGAATAATTTCCAGAGGTGAAATTATTGCTCAGTGGCTAAGAACATTGAATATTATTGTAGAAGACCCAGTTTAATACCCACATGGTGGGTTACAAGCATCTTTAACCCCAGTTTCAGGAAATCTAACATTCTCTTTTAGTTTTGGAGGCAACAGACACAGATGTAATTGACAGACATACATGAAGATAAATCATGCATTCACACTAAGTAAATATATAAATATACAAAATAAATATATATATATATAAATATAAATAAAATAATTTCTTACTCAGCTACCAGCACCCCCACATCCTGTGTGTACACGAGCAACCAAAGCAACCACTCACTTACATGTTGACCCACAGTCTTTCTATTGTCTTGGGACCAGGGCTGTTTAAACAGCATTAAGGGAAGAGACTAATGAACCATGAGACTGAAGGAAAGAGACAAAAACACAGCCGTCTCAGTGTTCCATGTGTGTGCAGGACAGTTGATAAACTTCAGGAGATGATGACAGAAATAGATTTTATTGATTATCTCTTAAGATAAGGTTGTAAGATCTGTGAATTGGCTCCTCCCATTTGAGGGGCATGTTACAGAAAATTTTCTGACTGGTAGAGGTTGTGGAAGAAATGTGAAATTTATAGGAATTGATAGAGGCTTTACCAATTGTCATTCACAAAGCCTCGTCTATATAAGATTTATAATTCAGGTCCTGTTCTGTCACATCCTATCAAATGTGCTTTGTTCTTTATATGATATATAATGTGTACATTGCTTTCCTAGGAAGGAAAACAGGTGGGAAACAAATTCAGAGTACAGAAGCTGTACCCAAGCACAGCCTCCAAATGCAGCTGTGTAGCTCATCTGACCCCAAGAGGGAATTCTAATAATGTTATCATTTGATTCCCATTTCAGGCACTTTGCATTTTTATATATGCTAAAGAATTCAGTCAGTCATCCAGCTGGCATAAGCAATAGAGCATTTCCCTTAGAACACAGGTGTACAAGCAAACAAACCCTTTCTGAACTTGAAATTGATCCTTCAGTTAAGCAAAGTTCTCAGCAGTATGCTGAACTGGCAAGACAAGGTAGAAGAGCCCATCTGTCAGGTAGAAGAAACAGATGTTGATCACCTGTCCTCACCTCAAAGCAGACGGGAATGGGGCCAACATGTTACACTGAACAGTCTTCTCTCAGTTATACCCCAAAGCAAACAAGCTGGCAGCGAAATATTAAAATCTGTTTGCATTAGAAAAAATTCAAACTGCTGGAGAGTTCCCACTGTTGATGAGACAGTTCTATTAGGCACTGCATAGAGGGACCGTGAGTTGTAGATAGATCTCTCTCCATGCCTTGTGTGTGGTGGTGTGTGCGTTTGTCTATATCTATGTGTCTGCATTTTTAAATATTTGGGGGGCAGGAGGTCAGAGGTCAACACTGAATGACTTTCCAAGTGACTGCCCTACATTATTTTTTGAGATAGTGTCTCTCACTGGAACTCAGATTTTGTCAAGCCTGAGTTCCAGGATTCGGCCATCTCTGGCTCTCAGTGCTAGAGCTGAAGTGCACAATGCTCTACTGGATTTGAGAAGATACTGGTGATCCATGCTCAGGTTTCCCCTCATGTTTGGTGGCAAGCACTTTGTTCTAGTGCCATTCCTTCAGTTCCTGCAGAAACCTTCTAAAAGCAAACCATTGCTGAGAATATATTATAGAAAATTTGTTAAATGTAAAGTATGCAAGTGGTTGAAATCATTGAAACCATGTCTCAAATTTCTTCCTGGATCTTTAAATCTTATGGAAAAACAAAACAAAACACCCTGTGCCCACGTCTGTGTGTTTTGTTGCTTTTCTTGTTGTTTACTTTCAGCTGTTTCTTGGCACAAACTAAACCCTCATATTCACGTATTAAATCATTAATGCCCCAACCCTCATTTCCTCTGTATCAAAAGCTGAAGCTGTTTTGAGGTGTAGCAAAAAGATTAATACTGTTTCTTTCATCTAGATTATATATTTTTATATCAAGGACATTTAACCTAACTTTCTTTTACAATTGTTCAGTCTCTTTAACTATGAATCTAAAAGGTGAGGCCTGTAAAATGTCTCAGTAGTAAACAGATTACCTGACAACGCTGACAACTTGAGATTGATCCCAGAAACCCACATTGAGGATTAGAGTCTTGGAAGTTGTCCTCTAACCTCTACATTTGCATCATGGTGCATGCTCTTGCATGTATGCATGAATGCACAATGCGCGGGTACCTGTACACACACACACACACACACACACACACACACACACACACACACCCCAGATAGATAGATAGATAGATAGATAGATAGATAGATAGATAGATAGAGACATGGAGACATAGATAGATAGATGATAGATACATAGATAGATGGTAGATACATAGATAGATAGATAGATAGATAGATAGATAGATAGATAGATAGATAGATAGATAGATAGATAGATAGATATGTACATACATACATACATGAGACAAAAAATACTTTTTTCAGGCTATACTGTCACTCGTGTGAATAATATGCAATGCCCATTTTCTACCCACGATCAGAAGAGACCCTGAGTTGTTCCAGGAATCGGTGTGGCTGCCGACTTGGTGTCAGATATTGGTGGTTCACCGTGGAGACCAACAGGTACAGCACTTCAGCTTGTACATTTTGGAGATATCCTTCTTACCCCTGACTATTCTGGATTTCTCATGCATTTCTTTATCTTTATGCTTCTATTTATTTTTCTTTTTATTTTGAGATTGTAATATATATATAATTATAGCACTTCTCCCTTTCATTTTTCCCTCCAAATATTCCCTTACTGCTCTATCCTCTGAAATTTGTGGCCTCTTCTTCAGTTGTTATTGTATACAAATACATATATATTCCTAAATACAATCTGCTCAGTCCACATAGACTGTCATGAGACCCCAGACCCACCTGTTAATTCTTGAAAACTAAGGCCCCTGTTGAGCTTAGAGATGATACATTTAAAAGATCTAAAGCTTTACTTCCTCCAACAGAAGCTGCACATGGAACATAGTGCCTGAAACCTGGCATGTGATAGCCCTCAATTTGGTCTTAAAAGCTGAATTACAATATTTGCTCCTACAATACAACCAAATTAAATCTTATATTGACAATTACCAAAGTTTTATCATTTTGAAGCCTCTTTATTGCCTACTCTTCTAACCTTTGTTGCCAGAAGATTGAAAATGACTGCCAAGTTCAGTTTTACCCAAACCCACAATAGTCAATCAATATATCATAACCATTTTATCTGTGTATTGATAGGAATCTTCTATTTTCTCTTTTGCCTTCTACTTACTGTGGAGATAACAAATGTTTTAAAGCAAATTTTTGTATAAGCAGTATATTCACGGGTAAATACAAATTATTTTATTGGCAAGTACATTAAAGCAGATTCTGCTGCATTTGAAAACCTGTCAGCTTTTTGTACCAGTGTTCACAATCCTCTGCTTTTTGACCAATATTATATAAAGTTCCTCTGGGAAGATAATGTGCATGATTGCAGACTAGCCTTGTTAAAATCCATGGCTTTTTATGCAGGCATGTTTTCACCGATGAATTATGCATGAAAGGGGATCTCATTACATTTCATCTTCTTTACAGCAGCATGGTCTCTTCTAGACGTACTCGGGTTCCCATCAGCTGGCTCCCTCACCCTGCAGTGTGCCTCTATCCAGATGCCTTCATAGCCTTTTAGACAAAATGGGCGTGTTTAGCTTGTCACTTCATGCCTGCTATAAATTATTCACTGGAGCTTTGCACAGATTTGTGAGATAAACTGTCTTGTCTCAGACAAACTTCACAGCTGTGCATGGGAATCTGACAGAGACTTCGAAGGCCTTTCTCCAGCAGTGGGAAAAATGGCCATCACTCTTAGGTCCAGCCTCATTTTCATGCTTAAAAACCCTGTTCTCTTTTCTATCTCAAATTAACTATCAGGCTAGGCTGCTGGGTGTGCCTGGGTGGTTCGGTATTCTTCTTAGAACTAAAGGTCAAGGAACAAAGCCTAGCTTGTTTTTTTTTCTTAATTTTTGTTTGGTTTTGTGGGTTTCTCTTCTTCAAATGAAGTCATTGGTCTTCCATACCTGACAAGATGAATTAGATGCAGAGAAAAGATCACAGAATTTAATCAGCACAGTCATTCAGGGCATGTGGTCAGAAACAATCATTCAAAGAAGCATATGGAAAAGTAGGTTAGTAAGTCTGCATGGGTGTGAGAACATATGAAACAGGAGGATTCTTAAGCCTGCCTCTAATCTCCAGTTCCAAACATTGCCTTTTTAAGAAAATGAAATTAGAAATGTTAATTTTATATGTATTAATCCACATCACTCATTAAAATTAAGTTATTTATTGGAGAAGTGATGTAAAATACCAAGAGAAATGAAACACAAGAATAAAAAATATAAAAAAATGTAATTAACAATTAGGTTCATAATTTTCACATTAATTGTATTGTTTAAATCAATGAAGATGATTTGGATAAATGAGAATAATTTTCCATGAATATAGCATGCACTGGTGTTGGCTTCTAGACAATAAGAATATTTGCTTATGTTTCCCAAGCTGTTATAAGGATGTGGTCCTGGTGATAGAATAGAAACTTCACATCTCGGTTGGCATATATCATTTATAAAAATTAAAACCATCTAAATAAGAAACCAGACAAAGCTGGCTGCTTGGAGTAATGGAAATAAGTCTCAGGTTTCTCAAAATAGGTTCTTGAAATACATTCCTTCTAGGTAGATGTGATATGTACATTGGTTAAAAATTTTTCATTTTTGGAATTTTTTGTCATATCTCATTTCTTGTTAATACATATGTTATGCAAACTCTAAAACACATAAAATACATTTTTAAAGCTATATGGTATGTATGTATGCCAAGTGCACATACAGGTTATATACTCTCTGATTAGGTGTGTCAAGAAGTGACTGTGATATGACTCACAGAAAATATAGGATAATATTAAGATATGTAGCCTAGTTACATTATTAATTGCAAAGTTCTGGGAAATTAGAGGTTTTTCCCAGTATTTTTGTGACTTGAACAGATCCTCATGAGGATCACTGAATCCTAATATAGAACATTGGTTTTCTATGTTGAAGGAAACATTTATCTAAACAATATGTGCTCTTGTTATAAATACAGAATTTCTCCCCAACTTCACTGTTACTTCAAATAGTTACATAATCATGGCATAATTAGATAGCTAATGAATCAAATTCTCTCTTTTTAATGAAAGTATAAGAAAAGAGTTGACGTTTCAAGTTCATTGAAATATAACCAGCTTATCGTTTAGCAATAAGAAGTTACTGCTTTTTGAAAAAATGCTGTTTTATTATTGGCTAAATAAATGGATGACCTGTAGTTATGAGCAACTCTGTAGTAAGTTACACATTCACGGAAAATTTGATTATAGTTAAATATCAATATGGTAGGGTAGATGGAAGGTAATAAGCAAGAAGTTAAGTTTGCATAGATCCACCTGTCTTAAACCCTTTCCCAATCATGTTTTCGTGTCCCGACAGGAAAATACCAACAATATACTTAGCTATGGAAGACAGGCAGAGGTTTAATTATATTACTGTGGAGTTATCATTTCATATCTCAACTTCTACATAAAGGAGTGGAAAAGGAACAGGTTTTTCAATCCACCAGTCATATAAATGCAACAGTGTGCACCAATGAGTCCCTAGAGATTCACCTCTGTGAAACAGGAGCTCCTCGATCACTTCGATGGAGCTCATTTCAGAGAGATGTTGATTAGAAGAGGTTATCAGCAAGATAGTCTTCTCTTACCTGGTCTTTAATACTGGTGTCCTGCCAGGATTTTATTTATATATACGTATTCTCGTTTCATCAATAGACATATTCAAAATTTATGGTTAGAAAAAAAAGGGATAAAAAGCCACATTCTACCTATAATTTTAGCTTGAAGTAGAATTGATCAATTAAATAAATGACCTACCAATTAATTATGAAGTAGAGCGGAAGAGCAATAAGGTCAAGGAAAAGTACCTTATGTTTCTATTCTGTGCTTTCCTTGGGTAAAATATGAGGTGCCAGTACTCTTATCTTGATTAATTTCAAAATGCCTTTTTCACTTATCCTTGTGTCTCACCCTCTTTTCTAATCACACTGACATGTGAACTTTTTGTCCCTGCCAAGTGAATTATTTGCAGTGACAATATTAATATATCTGAACAGAATCAAATCATGCAGCTTTCAGGGAAAAAAAGATATACTTACAGGGACAGATCATATTATATCAAGAAAGATCCACATATATTTGAGATGAGAAAAGCCTACCTAGATTTAAGAAGCCTAAAATTTACTTGGAGTCATACGAGAAAAGACACAGTGGATTTAACTATGTTATTTACATGTCAAAAAGATTTCCCATTCTATTAGTTTGTATATATTATAAAATTTTACTTAAAATATAATTATAAAAAAATATGGATTATGTAACAGTCAACTGAAACTTAATGGAATTTTAAAAGAAGTTTCTAAAGTTATGGGAAATATCAAGTGAAATAGGACAGCTGCAGCTTTCCTGGTCTAAAAGATCCACAAAAGACTAAGACAAATAAAATTGCCTTTAGTTATAAAGGAGAATTTCTATTGAATTTCAGAGCATATTTCTCCTTTCTCTGAGCACTAACAGTCCATTTTTTATTTTTTTTATTGTTAAAAGAAAAATTTATTTACTCCCCTTGTTCCCGGCCCTCCCGCTCCCCCACTACCCCACCACCCTCCCCCTGCTTCCTTAAGATGGGGCAGGATACCCTGCCCTATGGGAAGCCCAAGGCCCTCCCCCCTCCATCTCGGTCTAGGAAGATGTGCATCCATATAGAATAAGTTCCCAATAAGCCAATAAATGCAGAAGAGCTAGGTCCCGGTGCCATTATTGTTGGATTCTCAGTCAGTCCCCACTGGCAGTCACATTCATAGGGTCCAGTTAGGTCATATGCTCATTCAGTCTTGGTCCAGCTGGATTCGATGAGCTCCCAATAGATCGAGCACACCACCAACAGAAACAGTCCATATTTTTTCAAATGAGGTATTGAGAATAATTCTACTAGGAGTGGAATGATTTCTGGATTGTATTATTCAAATCCTCTTTTACTCATTGCTTTGTAATTTTGAGTTTTTTCTTGTATTCTTGATACAATAATTAATATACCTGTTACAAGGTGTGTTTATATATACATGGATCTCCAAAGAAACACACATTAAAATTTTTGATTGACAGGATCTTCATACCTCATGTCCTGAAACAGTAGAGAAGTACTGTGGCTTGAACAATCTCCACTTGTCATGTTTGGACACAGAGAAAGGATTCATGATCTTCCTGCATGTTGTTTATAATATATAAGTCACCATTACTGGCCCCTATAATAGCCTCTAAAAGAATAAAATTCGAGGGTTAAAAGTGTAATGAAATGCAAATGAAACTGTCCTGAAAACAGACTGCATATTTTTCTTCTGCCATATGGAAACAAGAACAAAGAGAGTATTCATATTAAACAGCATAAAACTATTCATACTTTTAAAAATAATTTGTGAAAATCATTTATACCAAAAGTATGCATGCTGTACTTAGAATGAATACTACTCCACATTTGGGAAAACTACCATGATTGCATCAATTTTACATTATCTAGAGTCCTTAATAATTTCTGTTCCTTCTTCATTTGCTCTACTTCCTTAGCTTAGTCAAAACGGAATAAACTGAACTCAATGTCACATATTCTCAATACACCACCTAAAAGAAAGTATAATTAAAGTTCAAAATTTATAATGAACATTCTTGCTTAAGAGAGATAGCCCCCTTTTCTATACCACATCCATCTCTCCCTTTGATGAGGAAGAAGTCAAATACATTTAAAAAGACTTCTGACTTCTGAAGTCATTCTGAGTTTTACTGCATTTCAGATAGATGCTGTCTCAATAACTCTTTTCAAACAGTATTCATTTTGTGTTATAGTTCATTAAATAAAAGAAAATAATCTGATTCTAAATGTTATCAGATTTCTGTAGCTACAATTCTTCTGTCCCCATTCATTCTGCTTGGACAAGTCACTCAACCTGTTCGAGTTGTGATTTTCCTTAGTTGTAAAGGAATCTGTTTCATTAAAACAACCTTAAAGCTTTGTCAGTTACTAACTTGCATGAGCTCAGTAATTGGAACCCTGTTTCTTCATTTAAGTCATCTGCTTTGTTATATCATATTTTCTTTCTTTCTGTTTGCTCTAAAGGTAAGCATGAGCTAAATAATTAACTTTTTCTGTACAGTATACATCACCAGTGAATGTTGCTGTTATCAGCTTCAGCAGGTACAAGGCTAAAAAATCATATATATTATAAGCAGAAAGAGGAGGAGGGCAACTCTTTGTTGTTTAATTGGTTCTTTCTTTTTCAAAATCTCCCTAGCTGAATTTCCCGTTCAGTCAAGACATTTTTAACAGATACCAAGAAAACAATAATCAGTTGTAACCATTTAGATCATATATGATATATCTGAGGTCTATAGTATAATTGGAAAGATGTTTTATGAGAACTCTTATATAATATATTTCAATTTAATATAGATATTTCAGTTAAACTTTTATATAGTCCTTTGCAAAACTGGTGACATAGCACGTGGGAAATAAAAATAGATACAAGGTAAAGATGCAAAATATGTGCAGAAAACTCCCAACCAGAGCTTCCTTGATTCCACATTATGCTTATGTGCTATAAATAGCACACATTCATAAAAACAAAATTTTTCCAAAATTATTTGAAATATCGCTTCAAAATAAAACACATAATTAAAATATATAAAATTTTGAAGGATTTTAATATTTCAAGTCTTTTCCTTGTTTCAAAGAAAACTCAACTACAACCCTTCATTGTAAGTTACTTTCTTGTAAAACAGTAAGATGAGGCAAGTCTAGAACATGGGCACCCATACCAAAAGGAAGGACCAGGAAAATAGAAAAGGGGAAACCAAAGTTGAAATCCAGCAAAACAAACAATAAATATTTAGGCTTCATGCCTGATCCCAACATGTGAGACACACTGCGGGTAAGCTCCCAGAAGGTGAGGTACCCTTACCCCTGTGGTTTTACTCACTGCGATAAACGTGGCCAATCCTACAGGCTGGCAATACATACTGTCTGCAGCTTGTTGGACACGGAATGGACTTATCATCTCCTTCTTCCTGTGTTCTTTGTGATAACTTTGTTTTCAAACCAAAACTGCAACATTGCTGTCTGCAAGATGAGTGTAAAGACGCAGAGTCTGCCCACATTGCCTGTCCTTGCAACCTTCCCTCAAAACCTCATGGAAACTCAATGACCTCTTAGATTTTCCCTGGCTGAAAGTAAATAACATTTTATGACCCTCATCCCCCCAAAGAGAGAAATTTACCCTGGCCATCAAAAATTGACTTCTCTTTGTCAGAGCTAGAATGGTGCATGTGTTCATTTTCTAAGCAAACTGTAATTTAGCCATAACTTCTTGTTTTGCTCCTTTATTTTATGTAAATATGGGGAAAGCAGGCTAATAACATTTGTCATGAGTCTGTATGCTTTTCTGTCTTGACATTTCCACTGCCGTCCAAGCTAGTTCATCACTTCTAAGAAAATTCTCTATGGTGACGATTGAAATATTCAACAACGTAACTATTAAACAAGTTCAGTTCAGGCACCACTCCTCTGCTGCCCGAATACCTAGCTGGGAATTCCCTATGAATACCTGGGATCCCCTCTAAGGACAAGTCTCTTGCAACTC
>JAQHUG010000083.1:4745779-4769942 GCA_028555095.1 Dicrostonyx torquatus | reverse complement strand
TTGCTCCTGGAAGTAGATACCTTTCTATCGTTCTGTTTAGTTTAGAGAAGTTGAGTAGCACCTAGCTAACCTTCTCTCCTTGCTGGTGTCTCCCAAACAGAGCCTCCTCCTCCAAATCCCTCTCTAGCACTTTTGGTGCATCTTGTTTTTGCTTCCAGATGCTCTGTGATTACTTTCTGTTAACTAGTTGCTATCTAGTCTTCTGACCCAAAGTTAGTATATTTAACACAAATACAAACTCGGGGTTCAATGTGTGATCAAATATTCTCCAACATATTTGACATAGTAAAATTGATGTAAGTTAAATAAAATTTACAAAATTTTTACGATAGTATTATGATGTTTCAAACATATGAGCCTAGAAAAAAAGAAATAGTGGTTTGCTCATTTAAATGCTATTGAGAGGGAGATTAGAAATGAGTTAGCTGAGAGGCCAGAGGATCTGATATAATTTTATAATACATTGTAAAGGGGTAAGTAAATAAGAAAGAAAACCTACTATAAAAACTGCATAAAACAAATGAGGTGGATTACAACATTCTCTAACTAATTAGGTTTGCAGAGAGTGTTGTGTTCACAAACTGTAGGAGCTTTGACCCTGTTTGGCAAAGTCTTGTGCTCTGAACCTTTATATATCTTTTCACCGCTGCAAAACAATGATATCTAAGGAAAATCAAAGTGTTTAAAATAGTCAACCAATTTACTTGAAGATTTTATAATGTTGAAAATTAACTACTTTTTATTTTATCACTTGAAAGCTAATCATGATGGATCATTATATAGGCTTAACAATATCTCATTTTCAAATAGAACCCTGTTGTTTATAATTAAAATCTCACTAATATATTCATTGAATTTAACACCTGAAGAGAAAGCTTCATTAAGTTGATATATGGTTTAGACCTTTTTTCCCAGACAAAAGTCAGCAAATTTTACAATAGTGTAGAGTTTCAACAAAATAAAACTGAAACTATGTCATATTTACAAAAGAGAATATAAATTTAGTAGAATATTATTAGGTCATACACACATACTCGTTTTAGTATCTAGGAAAAGAAATTTGAAATAACTTCAAACTTTTGTTAAGAATTTTGATGCATTAATTATATGATAAAATGCATAATTTCAAATAAGGAGGAATATTAATTTTATCTAAATTCTTTATTTTCTCCAAATGCAGTCATGTCACTCACCCATTCTTAGTATATTGCAAAAGCATAACACCTAACACTAAATTGATAACACCCAATTACCTTTTCTGTTTTAGAACATTTCTTTATTTGCCTCTGGTGATACCATTCTCTTTGATATATTATTGCATTAACGAACTAAGAGTACACTAAAATTCCCCAGGCTAAGTTGCTCAAATGACAAAAATGCCCTTTTTACAGTTTAGAAACTGACACCTATAGATCAAGGTTGCAGATATTTCCAAAGAACTCTCCTGCTGTACAGGTCATCAGTGGCCTTACTGTTTCTTTAGGTTACAGAGAGGAAGCACAGATACCTCCACCTCCTCTGAGGGTATAAACTCTAGTGGATGAAGTGTCTCTCTTTGTGATGTCATTTAACTTTTATCCTTTACCTCAGATTCTATCACATTAGAATTGCGACTTTTCCATAAGAACTTAGAGAGAGCAGGGGACATACTTTACTCTGTAGCTATGTCAGAAACTTGAATCTGTTACTTTCCATCTTTTATTTTGTTTCTGGTTGGTAACAGCTAATCTTCAAGTCATCTTACCATTACAACTCTGTGTAATTATCTCCCATCCTGAACCAGGGTACAGAATGAAAAACAAAACAGGGTACAATGGTTGAAACATGCTTCCAAGATTAAGTTGGAGATACACTGTGATTTCTTACTTTCATGCACTTCCTAGGTCACAGATCCCTTTTACCCAAGCAACTTTCCCATCATGAGGAGCTTCCTAGACACAAGAAGTGTGTTGCAGAACAGAACTAGTTACCAGAGGTCAAGAAATCCAAATCTGGAAGTAAATCTCATACTTATGGAACAGACAGGCATTGGATGTTCTGATTATGAGGTCTGACAGAAATACTGAACTAGGCTACACTTAAGATTCCTGACCTGTAGAAGTAATAGATAATATAAATTTATTGATCTAAACTTGTAGAGAGGTAACCTTGTGCTAGGCTCTGAGCTTTTTATGCAACAAACCATATTATCTGGAAGAAGCATTGTTTACACAGGAAGATATTTTTTGAATGTGACTCTAGTAGTAAAAGAAATAAGATGAACAATAGATAATTGGGATCTTGTGAAAGTAGGCAACTTCTGTACAGCAAAGGAAATTGTCAACTGAGCATAGAAGAATCCCAAAGTACGAGAAAATATTTTTGCTGTCTATTCATCTGACAGAAGAGTAATATCTAAACAAAGAACTCCAAATACCAAGAAAACAAATGACCAAATTTAAAAATTAGCTACATGGTTGAATAGACTTCTCAAAATAGAAAATAAAAATGATTAAATAGACTAGACACATAAAAATTTCAATATCCTTAGCCATCAATAAAATTCATATTAAAATTATTTTAGTATTCCATCCCACCCAATCAAAATGGCTGTGATCATGAATGTAAATGACAACAATGTCAAGCGTGGATTCAGCGAAAGTGGAAGCTTAAGACATAGTGTTCTTTCAGGATATGTGGGTTAAAAACCTGAATATGTTGTTTTCTTTTATAACTTATGGTACATGTGTGAAGGCAGGAATCTATAAATCAGTTATTGAAGGGCTATGAATTGAAAGAGAGGAAAAAAGCAAAATGTAGATGAAATTAAAAAGAGAAGATAGATTCAAGTAGGTCATGCAGTGGGGTGGGGGGTAGGGAAATAAGGAAGTGGGGGAAAATTACAACAATGAAGTATTTAGTTTTAAATTTCATAAATGCCATTAGAAGTTTGTTGTAGAATATTATTTTAGGGTGTGTTACTTTTGTTTAAGCTCTGGAATATTTGTTTAATGATGTAAAGATGTGTCTGATTAAACAAAATTTACCTGTAGATCAGAGGATGAGTCAGCAACTAGCTGACAGGAAGTTGTAGGGAGGGTCCAAGTGAAGAAGGGTTTACAAGGAGAGGCGAGAAAAAGCACAAGCACTTCTTGGGAGACAGGTGAGCTAGGAGAGGGGTTTCCTCTTCAGCCTCTCTGGGAAGCAGGATTCTACATCAACCCTTGAATCTTGAGATTTTTATTGGGACAGAGATTTAAATAAGTTCTCTTAGTAGCTTTGAAAGAGTCAGCGGCTGAGGAAACAAAATATCCTGAGACTGTGGCGCTTGCGACCTAGCCGCTGCTGTTAGCTAAGATAACCGTAGCTTAGAAGGCAGTAACCATTAGAAAAGAGAATGTAGGAGCCAGCCACTATAAGTTAGACATGAACAGATCACCCAAAAGAAATTTTTCCAACCATTATCACCTACCAGAATAGGACTCAGCCATTGGAGGCCTGAGTCTCAGTAGTTTACCCTGAAGCAATACCTGGTTTCAGGAAAAACCACAAACTGAGATTACCTGAGCACCACCCAAGAACAGACTATCCAAATGAAACGCCTGTAGATAGGATAACCTGCCAGCACACACTCACCAGGACACCCCTAGACAAATGTCAGCCAATAAGGGATTTTGAACCTCAGAAACCCCTCACCCCCACCATTACTACTATAAAAACCCAACTTATCTGAGCTCAAGACTCTCTGGTTATTCCAATATGTTGAACATGTGGAGAAACCTAGCTTGCAAACATGATTAAAATAAAGGTTCTTTGCTTTTACATACAGGACTTGGTCTCCTTGTTGGATTTTGGAGGACTTCATGGATCTGGGCATAACATTTGGAGTCTTTTCCAGGATCCTCCAAACCCAATAAAGCTACCACCCACAGAGCCTTAACTGGCCAGTAAGTTTTCTGTATTTTGTTTCATGTTTCATTTCTGGGTCTAATGTCTTATGTCTTTCTGTAAGCAGGCCCAATAACCGTAAGAGCCTGTAGATGATCTAGGTGGACACGTGAAAAAATCACAGGTGTGGTGCTTGGAGGAGACCTCCCCAAGGACCCTTCTGCAGAAGGTGGTTCCCTCTGGTGAGACACACAGGTAGTGGTCTCAGTTCTATGAAGAGACATGTGAGTAGTATTCTCAGTTCTGATGAGAGACTCGCAATAGCAGTCTCAATTCTCTGTTGAGAAACATGGGTAGCAGTCTCAGTTCTGTATAGACACATGCAGGTAGTGGTCTCAGTTTGATAGACGGGCAGGTCACACCCACAAAAAAGCTTGAAGCTGTCATCTTTGGTTTGGTTTGACACCATTGTCCTGTATGCCTGTTTGAAGTTGTGTTTTTGTCCTGACTTAGAGTGACACTGACGATATGGGACAGATTCAAATCTTGACTTCTTTAATATTGATGTTGTGATTACTTACAGGAATTTAGAGATAGGGCCATAAGCATATTTTCCTAAAAAGACAAATAAACTCTACCCACTGCCTTAAACATTTCATGAAAAGGAGTCAGCCCCAAGAACAAGGCTGTGGGACATCATGCTTGTGTGGATGGGTGGCTGGATTTTGTAGCCACCTTGTTGCAATGTAGCAAGACTGCCAGCCACCATTGTAGGGGGCAAATGTATCCCAACAGAGTTTCAACTACTGAACAGAGAATCTGGGATTAATTGCTATGGTTTGGAGAGATCAACAATCTTTTCCCCACCATGCTGCATGCCACCCTGCCCCCTCTCATGCTAGTGGATGAGTTCCCTCTGCCTGCCCTGGGGGCTGTGTGCCTCAACTTCTGGTCAAACCTGACCAAGGTTTGGCTCCACAGGTCAAGGACTCTGGCTATAGGTGTTGCTGCAATGGCATGTTGTAACACTGTAACCAGACTTCCCTCTCCCAGAGCTGCTTTGATCATTCAGGCCCAATGTGTTATAAATATCTGTCATCATTTATAGGGGCTGGTTACAAATTATTATTGATTAATGTGTAAAATAATAAATAAATAAATAAATTTGTTGGCGAAGGCTGCTTGTATATTTCTTGGCTATCCAGACCTAAAATAATCACTCAGAAACTATATTAATTAAATCACTGATTGATGAAATCAGTGTAGCTAGCAATCTCTTACATCTTAAACTAACCCATTTCCGTTATTTTATATTTTGCCATGAGGCTCATGGGTTACCTGTAAAGTTCCAGTGCATGTCTGTCTCCTCCATTAGCTCACTACTCTGCCTACTTTCTCCCAGCTTTTAGTTTAGTTTTCCCTACTATCTCTATTCTGCCCTATCACAGGCCATACCAGCTTCTTTATTCATTAACCAATAAAAGCAGCACATATAAAAAAGGACTTCCCACAGCTGTTATCCAATAACTGACATTATCAAATAATACTTATTAAGTAGTAAACATAAAGCTGTGCAATGGAATGGAAATTATGAATGAAAGATAAAGTTTACAGAAAAATGTTTATATGGAGGTAAGCATCTTATAAAGCAATAAGCATACTCAAAAAAGAGAATTCTAAAATCATTCTATGATGAGTGAGTCTAAGGGTATAGTATACCTTTTTCAGAACTTGGATATTAGATGACTCAAGGAAAGGGAATTAGGAGGGGAAAAAATGATCATGGCTCACAGCTAACCTCCATTGTCATGGTTTACCAAGTCACAGTGCAGTGTTGTTTTTGTTGAGACAAGTTGTGGCTTTATCACTCAGGCTTCCCTAAATGAAGCAACTGTCCAGTATCAGATTCAAAAGCATTATCTGTATTACCATCTTATCGGGTTTCAACCATGAAGAGAATTAAACTAATTGTTGTTTTAATTTTTAATATTTTAAATTTTTCTTATTTCTTTTGTGATAATGTACTATGGGACCATGGAAACAGAGAAGTAAAGAGGAAATTTACAAGTTTACTATATCTCCATGTAATGATGCCTCAATTTAGTGCACAGAAGGACAGAAGTGGGTTAGATTATGAATGTCTTCTAGATATTCATGTCTGATATGATAGAATGTAAAATGTGATCAAAACAGAGGCGTCGAGGTAAACAATGAGAGCATGTCCGACAGCAACAAAATAGCTAAAATTGTGGGGAAGCAGAATGAAGAACAAAAATTATTACTTATTTTAATTTAAAACATTTCTACCTTCAGGTTGAGACATCAACGTAGTTTTTAAATGCATGAATTTATATTCCCAAAGGTAAGTCCAAACTAGATACAAAAAGTTGAAAATCACTAACATACATGCTACTTAAGTCATATGCAAATTAAAACTATATCAAAATGCTTTTTTATTCAAGTCTGAATGGCTATTATCAAGAAAACAAAAAGCAACAAACGTTATTAAGGATATAGAAAATAAAGATGACTTATACATGTCTGTTGGGAATATAAATTAGTCTATCCACCATGGAAATCAGCAAGAATTTTGCTGAAAATAGAACTACCATATAATCTAACAAAATCACTCCTCTGTATAAACCCAAAAGTATCTCAGTCCATATGCCACGATGATGCCTTCACAGTCAAGGTCGTTGTTCCTCAGCAGGCAGTAATGAAACTGTAACCAGTCAAGATACTCAGCAACAATGAATAGATGTGGATGTGTGAAAATGTGAGGGTTGTTTTCTTTTACATGTGAGGTATTTTTTAGGCAAGAAGATTAAATTTTTGGAATTTGTGGGGGAAGTAGATGGAAGTGGAGATTTTTGTATTAAACAAAATAAGCTATATTGAAAAGATAAATATTATACTGTTCTCATATTCATATTTGTAGAATTTTAAATAAAACAAGTGTTGTGGTAAATCTTGATTAACTGTCAACTTTCTGGAATTTAGAATAATTGGTCATGCCTGGGAGGGATTATCTAGGTTAGGTTATGGAAGTGAGAAGACTCATTATATATATGGGCAATATCACTTCAAAGGATAGAGGTTGGGATTGAATGAAAAGGAGACAGAAAGCTAAAATCATTATTCTCTTCTATTTTCACACTGTAGGTGTTTCATGTTCTTGCTGTGTGAATTCCATCAGTGGATGATTGACTGTACCTTCAAATGTGAGTAAAAATAAGCCCTTCTCTCCTTAAGTTTTTTTCCCAAGTCTTTAATCATATATAGTTAAATAAATCGATACCATCTGGCCTGACAGTGTTCCCTCCAAGATCCAAAGACCATCTAACAAAAACCCCAGCATCAGTCATGAGAATTTCTCTTTTGAGTTTTTCAAGGTTGTTCAAGAGACTTCCAAAACATTGAAGGCTATGGCTATTGTGCTTGGTTATTCTCTAGATGTGGAAGGTAAGTCTTTATTGCTGGCATACCATGAATGTCAGACACACGACCCAGAGGCCCTTGAGCTGAAGCTTTCTCCCTGAGAACTGGTTTCATACTACCAGAAAACTCCACTCAAGCTTACAAAGAAAGGAAGCAACCAACAGTCTACCCAGGTATGACAAGATACCTATGATTTAAAACAAAAATCACCAGAACGGCATGATAACCCTAAGAGAGTAGTATTGCCAGCTATATCTTGGCAGTAATCAACATCTCTCTTATTGAACCTAATACCTACTTAACAAAAGGGAAATCATGCTTAGTACCAGAAAACTAGATAGCTACCCACAGCTAATGAAATAATGGATATTGGTCAAGAACAATAGCAGTTATTTCACTAAACCAGCATGATCCTTAACTACGTTCTCTATTTTTTCATTATACCCAGCGATAACCAAGGCTTGGGGATCATAGTAGAGGAGGAGTAAAGAAAGATTCAAGAACCAAAGGAACTGAACCTTTTCTGTGAGAATCTGTCTCCTAGGAATGTCTTAAACCACACTTTTAAGTTTGCATCAGCATGACTGCCAAAACAGAAACTGAGCAAGCATAACAACAATAAATATGCTGAAATGGAAATGAAAAGCCAAGAAGGGCTCAACCTCACCAAAGACCTATAAGCATCTAAGGAATAATAAAAATTGGAGAAAAAGTCTTTCACATGGAAGAGAATACCAATTGGTTATCCAATGCCAAATGTTCAGCCCTGAAAACATACACTCAGGTAACATTACACAGACTGATAAAGTTGTACGTACATGTTTTATACATAATGAATATATACATATCAGAATTAATTTAAAAGACCATGAGTTTTTTAAAAAAAGAAAAGGGGTATATGAGAAGGTTTGGAGAGGTAAAAGGAAAAAATAAATTATGTAATAATATTGTACCATAGTCTCAAAAATACTAATATAAATAATAGAATCCTACATATATGTGAATGTTGTATGCCAAGGAGATGCATCACCAGTTAAATGTCAAGAAAATTTTGTTACTATTAGCATTTTATTTGCATTAGAGGGAGATGAGATTTATCAGAAATAAATATAGCTCTCAGCTCTAATATAGAAGCTTCTCTTTGCATAAAATGGAGAGCATCACAGAAAACCTAATCCAATAAATATGCAGAGAACAAAAGATCATGTGGTACCCAGCTCTAATGTTAACATTTACTGTACAACTTCTGCATACTCAGGGAATATCATGGATGAGGGAGCAAAAGATTATAAGAACGGTATGAACAGCAAGTCTGCTGGGAGATTGCTTCTTCTAAAATTGACAGGGAAATTACAATTAAGATATCCTATTAACACACAGCCTAAGAAGACCCAAATAATGACAATGTTAACTGACATGCTAACATCTCAAATGGCTCTATCCTCATACAAAGAAACATAAGCAACAGACTGCTGAAAGGAGAATACAGCTTCTCACAGAGATGACCATCTAGTTGATTATTCTATACTAATGATCATTCCTGAAATCATATACATACAATATGATACCTGTGTGTGGATATGTGTGAGGTTTATGTATAGTTTTTATATATTTGGTAGGAAATAAAGAGGAGTGTGAGAAGGTTTGGAGGGAGGAATGCAAAGGGGAAATTATGTAACTATATTTAAATAAAAATATTAAGAGGTAAAAATGATATATGATATTTGAGTGATTCATAAATATGTGGTCATATATATTAATATATTAATTAATATATTATTGTGGGGGTGTTCTTCTAAGACTGTTAATTGAACTAATCACTCTGCCAATTGAACAACGACTTCCTTAAAACTTTTCAATATAATTGCAGTACTCAGTAATTCTGCTTTCTGAAATAGTGTGGACATGTTACAATTTGCCTACTGTATATTCTTGATGTACATATAGGTATTTATATTTCTTTCACATGGCTGATAATGGTTATTCTAAGTACTTAATTTAAATGGTCTACAATTTCGGACTTCATATGAAATATTTTATCTGCTACAGAGACATAATGATCAGATGGTTTGGCTCATATACTACAGCAATAAAAATTCTAATGAACTTTGGTTGCAGTGACAGTCTTAGTATCATAATTACTCTAAAGCCAATTACATTTTTAAAGATTTAGTATGGCTACTCAGCATAAATAACTTTTTGGAACATACTCATAAAATAATTTGACAAACTTACCTTGAGTTCTATAAGTATAATATTAAAAATTCGTAGTTTTGACAGAAGCATATGAAGATAATCTACCAAATGTCTAATGTAAATGTTGACAATGCTAAAATAAAATAGAAGAAAAATGGCACAAAGCTGCCTTTGTGTGGCCTCATTTTCTAGTTGGCAGAAATAATGGTGATATATGAGTTTTTTTACTAATAATTTCTGTTTTTCAAAGTGTTCCACTGAGGACATTGAGAATGTCACACAATGCTTGGCCATGGGAAGATCATGCCTTGCTACTTTATGGAAAGGACTAGTGAAGGTAGACACTGAAATTCATTACCCCATTGTTGACTCATACACAAGTGACTCTTGTTTTTATTATTCATTGGATAACCATTCCAGCCTTCTCAAATCGAGTCTTTATAAACAATGCTGTAGTGGCATTTCAATTATATTTATTTATTGATAAGATTGCCTGAAGATCGAAGAGTAAAACAGTCTCACTGGTCAGCCTTGCAGATCAGGTTATGGTTAAACACAACTTTAATCCCAGTAGTCACACTTGTTGCCGTAGAAACTGGGTGGTACATGCCCTTAATCACAGTGGTGCATGCCTTTAATGCCAGCCCTAGAGAGGATTTTATAAAGGAAGGAAACAGCTGGCAAGACACAGTCTCATTCTAAGATTCCGGGAGACAGGATCACCATTTCAAATGAGGTCAAGGTAAGAGCCAATGACTGGGTGTTTTGTTTTTCAGATCTTCAGGTTGAACCCCTGAGTTTTTGACCCTGAGTTTTATTAATTGTGCTTCACAATGCCAAGTTTCATGGGCAAAGTGGTAACTGAAAACCTTATCATGACACACACCACACGGAAGTCCAAGGAAACTGGCCAGAAAGGATTATTTTATGAATTTCACCATCAGCCATTTTACTCAGATCTCTCATGAAATAACTGTAGCTACTCTCAACCATGGAGTAATTTTCATTATTTCAAAGAAAAAAATTTACTTGGATCCATCTAAGAGTTCTGCCTAAACCATGTGTTCATCATGGTTCATGTTTGTTGACAATGATTTTTTTGCAGTTCCCTTTCAAAGTTCACCAAAGCCCCACTTTATCCACACAGAAAGTAACAAAACATTTGGTCTGTTGCATTCAATGTGAAATTTCATTTGATCTGTTGCATTCAATGTGGAATTTCATTTGGTTGACTTTTTTTTTCCTTAACAGGCAGTAGAGATTAAGGAGACTAACTAAAACACTATGCTAAACACAGCTATAAATTATATATGAGTTACTGATTTATTATAAAATGTTATTTGTAAGTATGCATTCCTATATTAAATATAGACTGTGCTTCCAAAAATCTTAATATATATGAAAAATGAATCAAACAAGTGGTTTCAGTGGTTTTCTTCAGTTATAACATTATGTGAAAATGTTGTTTTTAACCTAAGCTCTTCTAGGGTGATTTTCATTGTAGGAGTTTTTATAAACATCTCAACATCTGCTCTGTAATATATTTGTGGAGATGAAGGATTCTTCTGGAAGATATTAAATGGAATTCCATAGAGAGATCTTAATTTACTCATTAAATGTTATTGCTCATGACAACAGACAAACAAACAAAGACTCACAAGATTTGTAGCATGAATAGTTTTACTTCTTGATATACTTCAGAACTGGCTTAGTTAATAATTTTCACAAATTTTCTTTCTCTTTTTAGTATGTGTAAATGTTATTTTTCTTACCAATTTTAAGACTTATTATGTTTTTTTTGGTTTTGCTAGACAGGGTTTAGGAATTATTAAGTTTTAAACCAAGATAATATACATAAACTAAATTGGTCTTACTTTATCTGTAAGAGATTTATAAAGATCAGCTATATAATTTACATAATTGATGAAAGAATTTTTATTTTCTATAAATCAAGTTAATGAGATAAATTATGTGGTTCACATGTAAATGTATTATATAAATGGTGTTCAGTTTATCATGGTTAAGTTTTTGATGGCTTTGATGGGACAACTGCAGGTCAGAGATTATAGAAGTAACAATATATAAAATCTGCATGGGTCTGAAGATGAGACTCAGTAGGTAGAATGCTACCAGGTATGGAACCCTACATGTGATCCCCAGTAGTACATTATAACTGGATGTGATGACACATATTTATACATGTTGGAGGTGAGAGTAGGAAAATTGGATGATCATCATTATCCTAGATTTTATAGCAAATTGAAGGCCAGTCTAGACTGCAAAAGACTTTGTCTCAATTTTTTTTTATTTTGCTATCACAAAATTGCTATTGTGTTAAAGCATAGGTATAAAATTTATTTCATACTGTGGCTTTGGAAACTTATTACATACTTAATAACTTTAGAAACTGGAGAGTTAAATATATTGTAGATCTCCAGTGCTGCAAATTCTGCCTTTGCTATGTTAAAATCTATACATATAAAATACTCACAGAGATATTTGTGGAAGAGCACAGATAAGCTAGATGACATTCAGATGAGCACCAAGAAATTATGTAAAGACTCTGCTTTGTGACTGCAAGCAGTCTATCGGCATCCCACCTCAGTCTACAGGCTTTGTATAACATTCTTAAATCATACAAGTTTTTTAAGTATTGAATTGCTAGCTGCCAATGCACTAGCAAGACTTGAAATAACCTTTTTAAAAAATATACCAAAATTTTTGGGCTTACATTGATAGGACACTAAAAAGTTAGTGCCTTTAGTTCTGCTTCATATTTTTTTTGAAATCTAACTTGAAACAATATTGAAATCTCAACATTTAAAAGGTAAATGTTTTAAAGGATAAAAGATACAGTATTTGTTCAAGGACAAAAATAAACCCTTTTGCTTAAAAATAAAAACATGTAGATGGTGAACATGCTAGAGATCTCTGTCAGATCAGATATGAATCAGCAACCTCTGAGGTAGAAGGCATGAGCCAGCAACATCCCCTGTAGAGGGCCCAATCCATTTGAACCAGCCCTGCATCTCTGGTATGAAGCCTACTTGTTCATAATGGGAGATTTTCTTTTGATTTGTTCTTGGATTCAATTTACCAGTATCTTATTGAGAATTTTTGCAATCATGTTCATGAGTGAGATTGGTCTGTAATTTTCTTTCTTAACTTTCTTAACTGTAGCCTCATAAAAAGAGTTTGGGTAATGACCCTTCTGTTTCTATTATGTGGAACACTTTGAGGAGTATAGTTACTAGCTCTTCTTGAAGGTTCTGGTAGAATTCTGTACTAAAGCCATCCGGCCTTGGCCTCTTTTTGGTTGGGAGATTTTTTAATGACACCTGCTATCTCCTCAAGACTTATAGGTCTATTTAAATTGCTCACCTAGTTTTGAATTAATTATGGTAGATGGTATCTATCGAAAAAAATTGTCCATTTCTTTTACATTTTCCAGCTTCATGGAGTAGAGGTTTTTCTAGTAGGACCTATTGATTCTCTGAATTTCCTCTGTGTCCACTGTTATGTCCCCCTTTTCATTTCTAATTTTGATATTTTGGATGTTCTCTCTTTGCCTTTTGTTTAGTTTGGATAAGTGTTTGTCAATCTTATTGATTTTCTCAAAGAACCAGCTCTTTGTTTCATTAATTTTTTGTATGGTTTTCTGTTTTTCTATTTTGTTGATTTCAGCCCTCAATTTGATTATTTCCTGTCTTTTACTACTCCTGCATGAGTCTGCTTCTTTTTTTCTAGAGCTTTCAGGCATGCTGTTAGGTCACTGATGTGAGCTTTCTCTGTTTTCTATATGTGGGCAGTTAGTGCTATGAACTTTCCTCTTAACACTGCTTTCATAGTGTCCCATAGGTTAGGTTATGTTGTGCCTTCATTTTCATTGAATTCAAGAAAGTTTTAATTTCTTTCTTTATTATTTCCTTGATCCAGAGGTGGTTCAGTAGTTGACTGTTCAGTTTCCATGAGTTTGTAGGCTTTCTGGGAGTAGTCTCATGAGTGGTTTTTTGTGCATAGTCAGGCTATTGTTAAAATAAGGCCGATGTCTCCAATACGATTGTATATTGTTGTTGAATTCTAACCTTACTTCATGATAAACTGATAAGACACAGAGTATTACTCCATATTTTTTGTATCTCTGGATGTTTAATTTGTAACTGAGAATATGAACAATTTCAGAAAAGTTTCCACAAGGTGCTGAGAAGAAGGTATATTCATTTTTCTTTGGGTGGAATGTTCTATAGATGTCTGTTTATTCCATTTGGTTCATGACATATGTTTCTTATTTCTCTGTTAAGTTTCTCTGTTTGACCTGTCCATTATCAAGAGAATTGTGTTGAGATCTTCTTCTATTAGTGGGTGGGGTTTGATGTGCGATTTAAGTTTTAGTAATGTTTCTTTTACATATGTGTGTGCATATGTGGGGCATAGATATTCAGGAGTAAGTCTTCATATTGATGAATTGTTCCTGTTATGAGTATAAAGTGTCCATCTTCATCTCTTCTGATTGATTTCAGTTTGAAATCAATTTTTTTAGATATTATGATAGTCACCCCCGCTTGTTTCTTAGGTCCATTTATTGGAAAACCTTTTCCCAACCCTTTAATCTGAAGTAGTGTCTGTCTTTGATGTTGAGGTGTGTTTCTTGTAAACAGCAGAATGTTGGATCCTGTTTTTGTATCCATTCTCTTAGCCTACGTTTTTTTATAGGTGAATTGAGTCCATTGATATTAAGCAATATCAATGACCAGTGGTTGTTAACTCTGGTTATCTTTTGGTAGTAGTGTTTGTGTGTTTCCTCTCTTTGGAGCTGGACTTCTTCTTCTACCCCTATTATTCTTAGGTTTGGTCTTTTCATGGTGTCCCAGATTTCCAGAATGTTTTGTGCTAAAAATTTGTTGGATTTAGTATTTTCTTTGACCAATGAGTCTATTTCCTCAGTATTTTCAGTGCCTGAGAGTCTTTCTTTTATCTCTTGTATTCTGTTGGTTATACTTGTTTCTGTAGTTCCTGTTTGTTTACCCAGATTTTCCCTTTCCGGATTTACCACAGATTGTGTTTTCTTTATTACCTCTATTTCAATATTCAAGTCTTGAACTGTTTTTTTCACCAGTTTGATCGCTTTTTCTAGGGTTTCTTTGAGGAATTTATTAATTTCTTCCAGCTTTCTCTTTGTTTTCTCTATTTCTCTAAGGGAGTTTTTCACTTCCTCTTTTAAGGTCTCAATTATCTTCATAAAGTTACATTTAAAGCCTTTTTTTTTCTACATGTTCTGGTTTAGGGTGATCAAGTCTTCCTGTTGTGTGTCTGCTGGGTTCTGGTGTTACCATGTTGTTCTTTTAGGTTGTTGGATGAATTCTTGCATTGGCACTTACCCATTTCTTCCTTCAAATGAGGCAAGCACTGTCTTGGCTTTTTGGTCCAATCCTTGCTGTGACTGTCTCTTAGGTCCACTCAGTATTGGCGCAGGCTGTGTTTTGCAGGGTTCCAAGGAGCTTTCGGGGAATGGCAGGTGGAAGATGGGGTGGATTGAGAGCTTGAGAGCTAGCCTACAAGCTCCCTGCTGGCAGCTAGAAATGCCAAGAGACCTGGGGAGGGGCCCCTGATTCTTCTCCCATGGGGTAGATTGAGGGCTAGACTGTCTGAATGAATTTTTATAAAGTCTTTATTGTGTCGTCTCATTTCCACCCTTAATTCCAAGGGAAGCTGGGTCAGAAAGTAAAGTTTTCCCATGGAAGTAAAGATAGGAGGGGCACAAAGTCCTTATCCCCAGAATCAGCTTCTGATCTAGTCTTTCTCACCCAGGACCCAGCTTTTGGCTTTGACTCCATAATGTTTGTGTCAGACAGAAGCGATGGGCATCACAGCAGGCCCATGTATACAGTCCAATGTACACAATCATTAGAGCAAAGGAGAAAGACAGACCAAGAACAGCACATATGTTGGTGTAAGGGCAGGAAATTCTTAAAATTACCCATGAATTGCAAGAGCACACTGGTCCTAGGTTAACATACTGATAATGCATGGGGTAACACATGGCTGTGTATAACCTCAGTAGGTTATACAAATAGGATGTCCATACTGTGTAGATTCATTCACCTTATATAACAAATGCATACACAGTCAATCTTTTCACATGAAGCTGTGAAGAAGACAGTAACAACTTTAAGGAATATTTGTAAAAGTGACCTTGTCATCATAAATTGCCATGGCAATCAGAGAACAGTCAGTACTTGTTAGCTTTTATGATTTTTTTTAACTCATCATCTGTACACTTTTGTTCTTAAAATTCTGTTTCAGGAAAGAGCAGTAGGGATGGGAAAAATCTGGCTGTAGCATTTTGTGTGCATAAAGTCTGGAGAGGCAAGCAGACATGTGAATCTGAGGTTGTGGTTAGATTTAATTCAGCTCCCTCAGAGAGCGCTAAAGCACAAGGCCTGAAAAACAAAAGGTCAAGTACTTTCCTTTCCGGGCCTCAGTGGATTTTCCAGTGGAGCTTAGAGTTCCAGACCCCTGGCCCAGTTTCCCTCCTGACTTGTCCTTCCATACTGATTGGCAGCCTGCACTGTCTCCTATGCAACTGACCCAAAGAACTGTGGTGCCATTTTTTTTATGATAAAAGAAACTAGTGTTACAAGTGACAATCCAGAGGCATGAAGGTGGAAAAAAGAGGATCATAAATTTAAAATCATGATCCACTACACAACAAATTTGAAAACAGCCTGGGCTTCATGAGACCCCTTTTGAAGCACCTCAAAAAACACCTACAAAGCATTACTAGTATAACCACATATAGTAGAAATTAACGAACTCAAAATGGCTGAGAAAGACTTGTACAAAAGTTTAGCATCCTTAGTTATCAGTTCAATAAAAATCAAAATTATTTTGAGATTCCATCTTACACATGTCAGAATGGCCAAGGTCGATAGCAAAAATGACAGCTTATGCTGTTGCAGATGTGTAGCAAGGAGACCAGCCCTCCATTGCTAGGTAAAGTAATACTTCAACCTCTATGGCTGTTCCTCAGAAATATGGGAATCTATCCACCTCAAGAGCCAGCTATACTACTCTTGGGCATATACCCAAAGGATGCTTCATCCTATTGGAATGATACTTGCTCAACCACATTTATTCCTGTTTTACTCAGAATAGTCAGAATTGCAAACAACCTAGATGTCTCTCAACAGAAGAATGGATAAAGAAACTGTGGTACATTTACACAGTGGAATGTTACTCACCTCTTAAAGAAACAACATGAAATTTCTTGACAAATGAATGGAACAAGAAAAAAATCATCCTGAAATGCTCAGAATTAGAAAGATAAATATGGTATGTATTCACTTTTATCTGTAGGTTAGACATTAAATAATTGATAACCAGGCTACAATACATAGACCTAAGAGAGGTTAGGAATAGAGACGGGAATAGGTGGGAACATATGGATCTCCTTGGAAACAGAAAATAGAATAGCTTTTTATGACTGTACTTGAGTCAGGTCAGGGAGTGGCAGTGATAAAAGAAGGATTGGGTAGAAAGGGGCACAGAAGATGTAGTTGAGATCTGAGGAACATTTGAGGGGCAATATGGAAAAATAAATATTTAGAAACAAATGAGAGAGAGAGAGAAAAAAAAGACAAAGAAGGAAGGAAGGAAGGAAAAAAAGAAAGGAAGGAAGGAAGGAAGGAAGGTGGGAGGGAGGAAAGGAAGGAAGGGACAATTAAGCATTATGAATGGAAATGAAATATATGAAAGGAACCTCACCAAGTTGGTTAAACTTTCCACTACCAATTACCTTTAAACAGCACAAAGTAGAAAATGTGGTACATTTGGTTAAATTTTAAGAGTATATCATGTAATGATTTTGTCCCCTCACTTTGAATGTGACTGCTAACAGGAGACACAATTTTAAACATCTGAACATGAACATCAGTTAATGTGTTTAATCTCGAGTTTAATGAGTTTTATCCACACTCCCCTTGTCAGAGTTGGTGGGCAGCATGGTAATGTAACCTCATTAAATTAATACTTGTGACGAAGATGGAAATGACCACTGAATATCAAAATAAATAATGTATCATCTTGTATTCCTTTGCTTCTGCTGCTTGAGGCACCTGGGGAAATTAATAAGGGTTACTTGTGTCAATCAGTCAAATCAGAAGTAAAAAGAAATCTTCAATTAATCATGGTATTTTACAGCAATCCCTTTGGAAAAAAAAACCCTATTAATAAAAAAAAAAGTTCTGCTTTCAGTTGCAGTTAACAAACAGTGGTAAGTTTCTCAGGGGATATCACGGATAAGAAATTTATAATGAACCATTCCTTGTAAATTTTTCTAAATTCATTCCAGCCACAGAATCTTCCCTGTTCTGAGGCAAGAAGCCCTCAGGGCTTCGTTGAAAGAGCTTGTCCTTTTGGGCCTTCACAGAGGGAGCTGGTGATTACTGCACAAGTCCTTTGTAGCATGCTGCCAGCTGCTTTCCCAGCTATAAAGTCGAAACATGCCCCTTTCACCAGCAAATATGGCTAATCAGGATACTTCCTACAATGTTCATAGGGATTAAGTGTTGACTCTCCTCTATTACCAACCCCAAGATACTCACGGTGCACACTAGACAGTGCCAAATTGATGCTCCATATTCTAGTCAACATCTTGCTCAGTCCTTTGGGGCTGACTATAATTTTCATATAGCCTATGAAAAGGACCGAATTGGAATGAACACTAAGTGTTGCATTTTCTATTAGTGTGAGCCTTCCTTCCCGTATATGTGCAATGCCTTTTTTTGCAGGGTCATTCTTATACATTTTCATTATAAAAATCACATTATACTTACAACTAGAAATAATTTCCCAACTATTAGCTATCTCAGAAGTCTTCCATTCTTCCCTCACTGTATTATGATTATTAGTGGACAAAGTAAATGGTTTATCCCAAAAATTGAAACATAAGAATAGTAGCAATTATCTATGAAATATGTCAACTTTGGAACAGAAATAACTGGGCATGACTGATTCTTAAACACCTCAAAAATACATTTTGAATGAGTTTGGTGATAGTTAGCATTGATATATAATTTTAAGGAATGGTAATACTCAGGCATGCTTCCATATTTCCTTTACATTCTTCTTTATTTTTTTTTTACTTAAAATATTTCCTTACTTCCCTTTCCCCCTCCAATCCACTTCATGTCTTATCCCCATCTCACTATGGCCTCGTTATCTTTAATTGTTGTTTTTACACACAAACACACACATTTTTGTATGAAATCATAAATAAATAAATTCCATGTATTGAGCTTCTTTAGTATTACCTGAATGTGTATCATTTTAAGGATTAACACTTGACATTGGAAGAGCAGTTCAGAGGCTCATCCCTAAAAAAGACTACTTATTATTAAAATAATAATTTTAAAGGTCTACTTGGGATGCAATAGGATTAAAGTAAATTTTAAAGTGTCAGGGTGAGGTTGGACATGCAGACCAGTCAGTAGAGTGCTTGCTTCATATGAAGTCTGTGTCAAATACCTAGCCAGTGGTGTTAACACTCTTAAGAGCTTCAGGCAAGAAGAAGAGAAGCTAAGGATATTTTTCATACCTAAGTATTCTAAGTCCTCTTAGGATGCAAGAGACACTATTTCAAAAAGAGAAAAAAGAATCAAGGAATTTCAATACAACAATTTGTTATATAATTCCCAATAGAGTCACTTAAATAATTCATATATACCACAAAAAGGATATATATTTAGATTTAAATTACAGGGGACATATTAAATCTATATTTGTTATTAGAGTACATATTTTCAGTCTGGATTGATTTTTCAGTGATAGCTAATATGTATTTTTTAAACTACTCTATATAATTTATATGTGGAGTGTTATATATGTTCCATTTAAAAAGATAGCTGTATTTACTAATATTTTTGTAAAGTTTCTTCTGAATTGTAGTATTTTCAAACTTTCTGAAACAGAAAAATGCATATGTTCAAAAGTTTAATAATGTATCAAGATGTTTGAACATAAAATACAGTTGTGAAATATATTATTGATTCAAGTGTGCTTTGCAATATATATAATAGTCATAGCAGAGTTTTGAAAAGATAGAGGACACAAATTAATATTTTATTGTCACAAAAATATTTTATTAGAAAAATAAAGTTAGAGTACTCTGAGTTGTATATAAAATTTTTAGTCCCTGTGATAGCAAACTTGGAAACTCATTTAAAGTTTTCTTCTTATATGTTGCAAAATATACTTTTTGGTGGAGTATCAAATCATATCACACAATGCTCTCTATTATTTCCATTTATCAGTGGTACACCCTACTTCTTTACACATCTATAGCAACAGGGAAGTTTAAGTGATGGATAAAAACAGACCAAGTCATTATTATTATGATTCTTTTATACAAAATAGCTTCTAAAGATATACAAAGAAAATACAACTGAAGTCTCACTATAAGGACAGAAATTAAATGTAGATCCTGACCAAATTGCAAGCTTCCTACAGTGCAAAGCAATAATGTTTATAAATCTATCTACCACGACTTTCTAGTTGTCAGCGTAGGAAGATATTCATAGTAATAGCATTAGTCCTTGTCTTTTGTTAAACATAATTATTTCTCTAGAAGAAGTAGGTCTTTTAGCAGAATGGATCCCTGGAGAGAAAAAGAAAAGGAGATTAAGGAAGAGAGTTAAGGTAGAGAATCTATAGAAATTCATGAAAAGATCATCACACAGGCAATGTTATTTTCTCATTACAAATCAGGAATATTTGTAATCTGAGAAAATAAAAAGCATTTTACATTAACAGGGCTTAATGTCTAAAACTACTTTTGACAGTATGTGACTTAAGGTGTCATAATTTCAAGTTACAACAGAAAGGGAATAGTAGGACGATTTCATTGTTTCTGTCAATGATATATGAATTTATTTGTAAGTCATTCGTCATGTATTCACTCTATGTTCAGTTGAACAACATCTATTGTAAGGTTTTGTAGCAGACATTATATTATATTTTTATTTCTATATTAAGTAATGTTTAGATACTAATAGGCAACAGAAAAATTAAAATATTTCTTGTTTTAGAATGTCAAGCAAAACATTCCAGCTATTTATATTGATTACTTACTATGTACCCCCATAATAGCCTATATAAAGTTAAATAATGTTTTTTATAAATTAATAAATTAACTAAACCTTTTCCTAGCCAGTTCACAGTTTCCTCTCACTACTATCCTCTCAGTTCTTCCTACTTCACCTCCCCCATCCACTTTATCATTCATCCTTCCATAAAAGTACAGGCCTTCATGTATATCTGTCAGACATGGTGTATCTAGTTGCAGTGAGACGAGACATCTCCTCTCCTATTAAGTTGCTGACAATGCAACCAAGAAGGAGGAAAGAGTTCCAAGAGCAGGCACCAGAGTTGGAGACAGGCTCTCACAGGAGTTCTAACAGTAAGCCAAGCAACAGAACACAACAGCAACAGAAATTTGAGGTCCCAGATCAAGTTCACGCAAGTTCTATAATTGGCAATTTACACTCTGTGAGCCCACATAAGACCAGGTCAGTTGTTTTTCAGTAGTGTCCTTGATGCCTCTGGCTCACTAATCTTTCTTCCCCCTCTTCGACAGGATTTCCCAAGGTCCACCTAACATTTGTGGGTCTCTGCATCTGTTTCCAACAATTGCTAGGCGAAACTTCTCTGATAACAATTGGGCTAGTCTCAAATCTCTAAGTATAGCAGAATGTCATTAATAATCACTTCATCAACTTTTTTTTCTTTTCTCCCATCATGTTTGGTCTTACTCTAGGTCCCGGGGCTGTGCAGCTGATCTTATTCTAAATATTGACTGCGGTCCTCTCTTTGGCATTGTCTAGTTAGTTTCTTCATCTTTTGAGAAATATTATTATTTGATACCATAATAGGTATGTAAATTTAAAAATATGAGAAAGAATAATGAAAAAGGTGCCCCCATAAATGGTTAAATTCTATTTGGAATAAATGTACCAAAAAATATGCGTGAGTAAGGTCACAACCAATGTTTCTGAAATGGTGTGATGGTAAGGTAATGAAAAGTTTAAGCAATTAGGTGACATCAGGTGTAATTTATGTTAAAACAATCCTCAAATGACTAGGGCTGCACTGAAATATTCCAGGCAGAAGGATGCAAAGAGAGCTGGACTGTTAAGTAGAAGAAGAATATCTAGGAATTATAAATAATTCTAACTTTATTTTTAAGATTTATTTTAATATTTTAATTGTGTGGAATTGGGTAGGAACACATGAGTATGAGTGCATGAAGAAGACAGAAGAGGATGTGGAATCCCCATCATCTGGAGTTAGACATGGCTATGAACTTAAGTGTTTGGAAGAAAATTTCAGTCATCTGAAAAATGGTGCTACTCTTAATGGCTCAGCTTTCTCTCCACTTTCATCATACTTCTCAAGTACAAATAAAAGAAAAAGCTGGTCTCAAAAGGTGTTAACATTCAATAGCCCTTGAATGTTATCTGTTAACCTGAGGAAAGTTTGATATTCATAGTAAATGCTTCAGAAATGCTTTGAGGTTAAAAAAAAAAACTCACCTGGTTCAGATTATGCTTATGCAACATCTTCAGACTTTAATGACTCCTTGAGACGCTATTACGTTTTGCATTTATGATGATTCTTCATTTACTTCTATGTCATAAAGATGCTCTGGAATAGGCAGTTTCTCAAGCAAATACTGTAAGATGGGTTGATTTTTTTTCATATCTGTGTATGTGTGTGTGTGTTAGTGATATACTCTGTGTTGTGTGTGTGCATGTGTGGGAGAGAGAGAAAGAGAGACACATCTCTATGTTGTATATTTCTTTACATGTGTGCATGTATATGTATATGGAGGCCAGAACTCAGTTTTGGAAATATTCCTCTGGAACTACTGGGACTGACTTTTTATGTTCATGCAGGAGATGTGATTTCAGGGCCCCAGGCTTGCGTACCAGGTACTTTAAGGACTCTGCCAACTCTCCAGGCCTGATGGTCATTCTTGTAGCAAGTTACTTTCTTTTTTTATGTAAGTATGCTTTTCTTAAAAAAAATTGGAACTCTGTGAAGTACAATAAACTGTGCATTTATCTAACAACTAGCAATAAAATCATTTTAATTAATAGCATTATTTCTGTTTTAGGAGAGTGACTGTCTTCAAGACATTATTATGATGAACATACTCAGTATCTTATCTCTTATTAATGTATAATTTATTTTTTAACTATATATGACATTAAGGAACACAATTTATTTAAAATAAGCCTTTTGGTTTAGGTTGACAATATTAAATATTCTAAGATGGTAAATATTTAATATTTGAATAGTTTAAAATTGTTATTATGTATATTATTGTATTTTACCCCCTCTATCATCCAAATACATCTGTTATTTATCCACTTTAATTTATGTTGAAAAGTGATTGTTCATAATATTCAAATGATTAAAACATCTACTTTATTACTAAAATACTTTTCAAATCAATTAAATGAATCACGTTTAAAGAATTACATGGAACTAAGTAAAAAAGGAAGTTCTCAATATATTAAATAACATTATGGTTTTATTTAGGTGACATAGCAGATGTGGGGGTGGGAATCATAAGAAGAGATTGAATTTATTTTGCAATAACAATTGCTAACTAAAAAAATAAGATTAGAAAAACAATGCTGGTCACAAAGTTATCATTATCCAATCATGTGAATTTTTGAGCAGCTTGTTTTTCTAGAAAACATTTAATACAATTTCTTTTGTTATATGAATTGCTTTACACTAAATATATTGAATATATAGACTATAGACATTAAATATACTCTGTCAAAGCAAAGGTAAATATGTTGTACTGTTATTACAGCAATGTTAAACAATCAAAGATAAAACTTATTTGTAGTTTCTTATGGTCTCTATTTTAAAAGATTATACATCTTAAAATTATTTGCTTGTTTATATGTGCATCTATATATGAGCAAGGATGTAAAGCATATGCACTTACAATAAGGCATATGTGAAGATGATCAGTAATAACCATACATTAGTTTTTGAGTGGGTTTCTTTTTAAGTATTTAGCAAACCAAAATAAAAGTATAAAGAGAACATGGTAATAGATGAAAGAGGGATAGGTAGATAGATGATAGATAAGTTTTAATGATTGATAGATAGATATGATAGGAAGACAATCAAATAAATATAAAAAACACATAAATGATAAATAGCAAAGTATTATTGATTCAAACAAAGTAGATATGGATTTGTGTTGCCCTGTTGTAGCAATTGGCTGGAGTTTCTGATTAAGCATGTTCTAACAAAGCAACATGCCCATCCTCTGGGTAAGACATTTGTGTAAATAAACAAGAAACAAGTACTAACAGATGAAGATAACATCATCAAATTGGGCGCCCACAGGATACATAGACACTGAAGAAAGACTCAAAAAAGAATTCCCACACTAGCTCAGAATTTAGTATAATAAAGGGTTATTCATTTAGCTGTAGACTCACAGATCACAATCCTATGCATGAATGAGGAACAAGAACTGAATCACACAGCTAGGAGAGAAGTCGGATGCATGCTTTACATAGGCATTTATAGTATGAGGCCATGCCCAAGTGGGCGGGTAACATAAAGGATACTGACT
>JAQHUG010000083.1:4716516-4731554 GCA_028555095.1 Dicrostonyx torquatus | reverse complement strand
CTATGTTAAAGTTAAAGCCATCCTTTTTTGTTTGAACAGAAAAAGGGAAATGGTGTGGGAGGATAGAACTTAGCACAGTACTCAAAAGATAAAATACAAATGGGTGAAAAACAAAAAAAATCCATCAATCAGCAGTAAATTATTTAGAATTGTTTATCTCCTTCTAACTTAGTAACGTTACTAATTTAAAACATTTCACAAAATGAATCTCATCAAATTTTAGGCAAAATAAGTTATTTGGGAAAATACATCATTTTTATTTCGTCAGTAAAAGTTACAAATACAACAATGAATTTTGGCGATGATCAAATTCTTAGGAGGCCAATTAGAAGAAAGTGCCTAAGTTTATCTCATCATTTCTACTTACCAAGCACTATGTTTACTCTCTTTTGGATGACCTAAGAATTGGAGTAGCTCAACATCAGCCTTTCACTGTCCTGTGTCTGCTCAGTTTAGTCCTAAGCAAAGGCTGCTGACACTGCCGGGCGACCTTCAATCCAGTCTGAACATGCATTCTCCCCTAAGGAACTCACATAAAATGGTGAGTCTTGGCATGGCTGTAGTGATAGAGTCTAAAATGTGAGGATCATTTGTTAGAGAAAGGGAAGAAAATATTTATCCAAATTTTTAATATGATCTACTCACCTCTTAAAAGCATGTGTATGCATGCTTATTAACTGACTTGAAATTTTATTTTTAATCCACTCATGTTACTGCACCATGGAAGTGAAATAGAATGAACCAGGCATATTGAAAAAGGTCAGATGATAACACGTGAAGAAATTAGTGGGGTAGACAGCTTTGTCTGCATCAAATTTAGCACGGTAACATTAACAGTATTGTGTTTCTAAGCAAGGAGTAATGTGCAATTTTATTTTTGAAAATTACCTAGGACATATTGTTTCTGGACTATTAACTTTTTTCCCAGTATTTAGACAGTATTTATCACAGCTCATAAAGGCTTAGCTATATTTTGACAGGTACTGACAAAGAGTGCCATGGAATTGTGACTCGATTGTCACCTTCAGAGTGTTCAAGCTGAATAACTCAGGGTGCGTGCTAGGTACTAATTAGAACTGTTATATTAGGAAAGCAAATACAATGGTGTCTAACTCTAAACAAAGCACAATTCTCATCAAAAATGGTTTCTTTTGTGTGAGCGTTGGCATATAAAACAATTTTTCATGTTAATGAAGCACAAACAATTATGGCCAAAGTAACTAGTTTCATGCAATTATAAAAATCACATAAAGCTCTATTGTTTGTTGTATTATGATTTTTAATGTTAATTTTGCATTTGATAATTTCAGTGTGTGTGTATGTGTAAAGTTAAAATCTAGTAATTGGAAAAATACTCTTCATTTAAACAATAAAAGAAATAGTTATTTCTAAGAGGAAACAATCAGGCACACTAAGATGGAGAAAAGCAGGGAAGGGAATGTTTACGGAGTAAAAAGACACCATTAATGTAGCAGAGACTGCAGGAGAGTTTAAAATTTTCTTTATACAGAAATTGGGGAGAGTGAAAGGGAGAGGAAGTCAGGCTGTTGGGAACATGGGTAGGAAGAAAACTACACATTTCAGTAACAATGGAGTGAATTGAAGGACTCTAGAATTAAGGCAGAGCATTGGTTAGTTTCCTACTGTCACTGCCCCCCCCCACATATACACACAGTGCACTCTACACACTGCACACAGAAACACACACACACAATCATGGAATATTGTACACTGTGTGAAAATGTATTGCTGTCATTATGTAATAAAAAGTAAAACATTCAATAACTAGGCAGAAGGTATAGGTGGGACTTCCAGACAGAGAAAAGAAGGAGGAGATAATCGAGGTGTAGAGGAGATGCCAAGGAGACAAAGAGGGAGTTGGAAATGAAAAATAAAAGAAAGGTAAAAGTCACGTGGAAAGATAAAGATTAATGAAAACAGGTTAATTTAATTTATAAGAGCTAGTGGAACAATCCTAAGCTAAAGGCTCAGGTTTGATAATTAGTAAGAAGTTTCCATGTCATTATTTGGGAGCTGGCTGGCGAGATACCATAAGACTCCTTACAGCACACACATTCACTGACACCCTTCCTCCTGCACCTGCTGCACCTGCTGCACCTGCTGCACTGCTGCAACTCCTGCAACTCCTGTAACTGCTGCCCCTCCTGCCCCTCCTATGCCTCCTGTACCTCCTGCACCTCCTGCACCTACTTCACCTCCTGTACCTGCTGCACCTGCTGCACCTCCTGCACCTACTTCACCTCCTGCACCTCCTGTACCTCCTGCAATCCTGCACCTGCTGCACCTCCTGCACCACCTGCACTGCTGCAACTCCTGCAATTCTTGCACCTCCTGCACCCGCTGCCCCTCCTCCACCTACCTGCACCTCCTGTACCTCCTGCACCTGCTGCACTCCTGCAGTGTTGATAAGGTGTCTGAATTTTCTGAACTGCATTATTTTTTCATGTGCCATACCAGACAAAAACTTTGATTTAATGCTTAATGTTTATATACTTTTGAGCCATGTACAGTGTTCAAAAGTTTATTTTCTACCAAATTTGATTTGCTATGATTTAAAGTTTATGAAACTTTATGCCTCTCTTTCATAGTAGTATTTAGCATATTAGGAATATTCTTCTGAATGTATTTCTGCTATTAGAATAAAAGTTCTAAAGTCTAACAATTTTCAACAAAGCTAGATTAGCTTAGCATTTGCCACACTTCCATGCATTCACTGTTTTTTATTTGAAAACTTTCATCAGAAAATTAATTTTTCAGTGATACATTTTATTTATTTCTTTATTTATGCTCCATGTATGGAGGTTTTGTTTGTCTGTATCTGTGCACCAAATGCATGCATACTAACAGTTTCAGAAGAAAGTCCAGGCCAATGACTCTTTGCAGCTAACAGTTAAAACTACAAATATATGGACAAAAGGGTGTACTGCGTGACTCACTGTGTCCTGCTACAGCTTCCATGAGACCGATTTCTCCTTTTCTCACTTTTTTCTTTTTTCTTCTTTTTATTCTCTTGTATTTTACTTTAATTAATTAGGGGGGAGTTGCAAGAACAAAGAGAAGATATGAAGAGATGAGGAAATAAATGGGATGATATGAAACACACAAAAAATACATTTAAGAAGTTAGTAGAAACAATCCGAAGAAAATAGTTACTTGTTGATCAGCAGTGTTTCTATCAAATATAAAATACGGCTGAGTTTGAAATAGTAGAGCTTAAAAGATCAGTAGCCATTTTAGAGGACTCATATTTTACTACTCATTACATTAAATATTTTTATTAAGAATTGGCTATAAGCATTTCAGGGTAGTTGGTAATACAGAGCAGCGAGTATAATTTTTCTGTGACAGTTACTATGATTTTAGAAAACACAGAGATGGTTTTAAAGCTACAGGAGAAAAAGCTTCTCTTTGTTTCTAATGGATCATAAAGTGACTTCTCTGCCCCAAATTTAAGGGATGATAAACGCATAGTTAATATATAAAATACATGAGAACATAGAAGTCGTATTCAATAAAAAAAATACTACTTATTTCTCAAATTTCTTCTCCTACCCTAATCCAGCTGTTTAAGACATCGGAAGAAAGAACCCAAGAGCTTGGGGAACAAGGGAAAGGACTCTCTTCCATTGCTTGGTTAAGGTTTCCCCTCCATTGTTGCAATGCCCTCCTGTGGGTATCAGAAGACTCCTATAAACAATGCTTCAAATGCTGTATTTCAAAACAAAGGCATGTGAGAAACAATCTATAGCCTCTAATCTGCGCCCTACCCTATTTTGGTCTTCCTGTTGCACAGGCAGACCGCACTTCATTCCATCTACAGGCCAGGATCCTGGGTAAGACACTTCTGATTCTGTCGCCAGTGCCTTTTGGCTGCTTTGTGGATGCATCCATTCCACAGCAGGATGGCTGGCCCTACTGTTTTATTTATGATGCAATCAGCTGCTGTAAGGAGGTGAGCAGTAAGCGCTATTCCATTGCATAAAAAAAGCCTTTTTAGCCCTATGTTATAAACATTTAAAAGTCTGTCTTTTACCCTTTTAGAAAAAGCCCAGCAGGAGGTAGATAGAGGTCGCTGGGAGCCTCTAATTCATCTACATTTAGAGTAGGTGTTGCAAGCTCTATTAACAGAAAATGTATGACACTGGGACCTAAGTTTAATGTTTTACTTAAAATCTCTGCCACTCTAACTAATGCCAGAAGCATGCCTATGATTGGTAGTACATAAGCTCACCAGCAAAGGCTTCCCCCTGGCACAGCCACCAGCTGGAAAATGGCTATTACTATAATATATTTGAGGATCATACTAGAAAAACCAGCAGTAATGATACATGTTTTCTGACAAATATAGTTGCTGACATATTCTAGAACGTTACATGGTAACCACACATATATGAATATTACCATTCTGTTTACCAGTGAAGTTATTTAGAACAAGAATTATGCTGTTCCTATAGCAGCAACATCCTAAAAGTGGGTTCATCACCAATACCTTAACATATCATGCCCCCAAAGCTTTCAAAGTTCTGTGCATTGGCAGGCATCATTATGTCATTATAAGGGCTTGCTCACTGGGTTTTCTTCTTCTTTGGACACTGCTATCTTGTGAGAACTAAATACATCATCAGCAAGTCTCATTCTCGTGTATTACATTAATAAATCACTAGAATGACAACTGATTCTGATGATCTATTAACGCAATACATCAGACTGAGGTGTTTGAATGGGATATTACTCAGAAAACAGCACTGTCTCCACAAAGCCACATCCAAAATCCAATTCCATATAATGACCTAGAATTCACAGTACACCAGCAGCCTGCTAACACTACCAAACTCAAAGCATTATCAAAGAAATTATTTGCATTCTCATTAAATTATCAACAATAACTTCTTTACTGGAAATGGATGTGCCTTTAAGTCAGTGATTCAGATTCCATGAGCTCATCATTCTCTATGGCACAAGAAGAATCATTTTGAAATTGCCCATGAATAAAGCAAATACCTTTGTTCCAATCCTGACTACTTCACATTCTATACTTGGTAAAAAAAAAAACACCTGATTTCTCATTGGAAATACATTTTCTCTGGTAAACATACACTTGGCATTGAATGTTCTTTGTTTGTAGTCACTAGACACTGTCTAAACATTTGTATTTCTATACGTATTATATGCAGGAAGGAGGGGCAAGGATACAAGAAAACTGCACTCGCTTCAGAGTCGGTTATTCTGCACTGTATACATGTATCACCTGTCAAAAGCCATCATAAGCCTTCGACAACCACTGTGTTCTCTTTCTTTCTTTATGAGACACTTGTTCTTGTGTGTGTATAGCTGAAAGTGAATTTCCAATTTAGTGCCTGATTGTCTTTTGGTTGACTTCATGAAAAGAATTTTAGAATTGCTTTAATGATCAAATTTCAGGGAAAAAATGTATCTCACCTTCACTAATGTTAATTATTTTAAAATTTAATGTTTCACCTTCTGCTTCTTCTTCTGGTTCAAGTGGAATCCCTGAGTGTTTGCATGTTTTTTCATAACAATGATCCAATATAATCTAAGTGAATCAGGCATCAAAAATTTACAGAGTGAACCTGTAAATTCTAGGGCACTTTGCTACCTACTAAAGCTAAGACCAAACAATGTACATTTCATGGATTATGAGATAATTGAAGTTGGAGGGTATAAACACTGACCTACCTTTGCAAGTTTTCTTATATTACTAATAGTTTTGTATAAATAAACATTACTTGTTTTTATGTTTGGAGAAAACCCAAAAAGTGGGTTGGTATTGAAGAGATACAGGAAAATGATGGTTTAAGAGAAATGCATGAGCAGTGACATGTGGCCTGAAATGAGTTACCACAGCCTGCTTCACATGTGGGCAAACCACTGTCTGCCTTGCATTCATTAGATCTCCTAGCACGCATATCATTTTCTTCCTGATACTGAGACCCTTTGATATTATATGGTCCTAAATTTCCAAATTTGGAATCTTAAATCTATTAATAGTGATTTACACCTCTATTTATATTGACAAGAGTCCCCTCCATACCAATGGCCCATCTCTGATATGCATTTCATTTCATCTCAGACCAAAATAGCAGTACTTGAAGGTACTTGATAGAATAGGAATAATTCTAATTTGGAATGATATCAGCACTTTAGGGGCAGGCAAGTAATAGGGGAATATCAAAATGGACTAGAACCATGGTAAATGAGCATGTCCTCTAGAAATGTGGGTGAAGAAGCCTCATTAGGATCTCTGATAATGTTTCTCTACACCAATGCGTTCAAATAGATTTCTTTAAACATGCCACTTTTCTATTTGAGTTTATGTGTCCCAAATACATTATTGGTCTTTCCTTTTTGTGTTTTGTTTTCTTTTCTTTCTTTCTTTTTTTTTGTTTTTTCTTTTGGTTTTTCAAGACAGGGTTTCTCTGTAGCTTTGGAGCCTGCCCTGGAACTAGCTCTTGTAGACCCGGCTGGCCTTGAACTCACAAAAATATGCCTGAATTTGTCTCTCAATTTCTGGGATTAAAAGCATATTCCACCACTGTCTAGCTTTCTTTTCTTTTCCTTTCCTTTTTCTTTCTTTTCTTTTTCTTTCTTTCTTCCTTTTGACTCAAGATTTTCATTATACATGTTCTCATAAAAGAAGTCACATTAATTTGTTTTAGCTCTTGATAGCTGAATAGTGATTTTGAAATTGAAATGGACATAGTATGGTAAAAAGTAGGTGACTATGTAAAAGGAGCATGCTTGTGACATGACATGTTTCTGCTGTGGGTTTTTATTGGTGTTATTGTTTGCTGCTAGTGGTGGTGGTAATGGTATTTGTGTGTGTGTCTGTGTGTCTTCATTTAAATTATTATCAATGTAAGTTTGTGTTTGTTTATGTTTCTGTCCCCCACTACTTTCCCTACCCAGGGTTTACTATGTAGCCAAGACTATCACTGAACTCACTTTTCTAAAGCTAAAGCTGGTCTTGGACATTCAATCCTCCTGCCTTAGCTACCTGATACTAGAATTACAGACATGTGCCAGCACATTAACTTTCCTTATAGAACTTAATTCTTTGCTCTTAGTGCAACATTTAGGCTAGTACCTCACATCTATTGCTGTATAACTACGAGGCATTCATGAAAAGCAATACCCTAACACTTTGACTACCTTAGACTAGTAAGGGACAGGGCTTTTCACCTCCTGAAACCGTATCTCACACAATTTAATGAAGACAGACTATCTCTGTGCAATTTGGGCTATGAAAGGCAGAAGATAATATGAGTAAGTACCACAGTCTGTATTGACCCAAGGACTGGATGGAAATCAGACCAAGTCTGAAGTGAATCCTGGTTAGAAAGCTGACAGTAGTTATTTTAACGTAGACAGTCATAAACCACATGTGACCACACCAAACTGTCTTTCTGTGCTGGGAGCTATTAGAAATAGACTTAAAATTTTGTGAGGCCTCCTTCAAAGAGGCTGCAGGAATTATGACATGCCAGATGCTAGTGAAGAGGCTTCGAAGGCTGTGTCCCTCATCCCTGTCATCTTATTTTAGGAGCACTGACTCTTTATCAGCTTCTATCACCTAGGGAAGAAAGCTGAGGTAAGTCGTCTAATTTATAGATGGGTGGAACAAACTTATTTAAAAATTCTCAGTATGTTATCATGAATCATGTAGGCCTATTAAACTAATTGCTAAGTAAATGTAAGTACTATTCCTGCAGAAGTCAGAATTTATCTTCCAGCTGAGGAGATCTTTGGTGGTCTCATGCTGCCCCCCACAGATTTGTCTCAGAACATTCATTATGCCATAATTACAAAGTCTCTTTGAAGAGGCTAAAAATCCCTAGAGTCTTCTCATCAATTATTTTCACCTGTTAATTCATTTTGTGTGAGGTAATAACCTCAGCATAATAACAAATGTGCGAGGACTCCGATTTTGCAATTAAAAGCAGCAGGATTTCTATTTTGATCATACAGACTGTGACATCCATCATAGAAAACAATTTGGGCCTAGCAGGATGACAGATGCCACACTGATGGCTCTACTAACTAACTGCCTGTCCTCAGGAAAAAAAAAGAAAAAGAAAGAAAGAAAAGAAATGGCCAGGCTTCAGCCTGCAGCTGCAAACTATCTGATAGCTCTGACCAGTCGGCAGGAGAAAGCCTGCAGTGACTGAATTACCAAAAGGTAATTTTCCTTCGAAAAATGAGGATTTCTGAGACATAAACGTATGCATTCCAGTGACTGCGGTAATTTGGAAACAAATAGCCCTTTTCATTTGAAAATTACTGGAATCACTGCCAGTGTGCAGGACATTTGTGTCTCAGGCTTTTACATGAAAAATACAATGTAATTCTCATTATTTCTGCCCCCATTCACATCTTATTAGACAGAGAACGCAAAGTGGTTATCCTTGCTCTCTGCAGCTATATCTACCCAAGGAAGAATTTCCTTTCTTTCCTCCCACCGCCCCGGCCCCCCAACCTCTGGACAGGTGCCTAAATAATAGAAGAGTGCTTATTTTCGCTTTTCAGTTTATAAAAAGCTCCAATGAGCTCTCAGAATTGGATCTGCAGCTCAGCTCAGATTAAAAAAAACAAAAAACAAAAACAAAACAGCATGGAGAAAGGGTCACATTATAGGTGAGGTACTGATTGACCTCATGTCCTGTCCACAGGATGACAATAGACATACATGGACACCTTTTGCCTGTATTCTTTCAAATATTTAAAATATTCATAAACTGTGATGTTCCTTCTCTTTTCACTTCCCAGTTCAAGTGCTTGGGACCTCACAATAGCCGTTTTGGGGTAGCGTGTTTCTGAGAGATACTCTGTTGTATTTAACATTGTCATTAATTGGAAACATAAATGTCATTGTTACTGTGAATGGAGAAAGATCTCAATAGGAATTGAAACACTCTGCTCCTCATGGCTCTTCTTCCTGCTGAAATAAATCCATAGACTAGATTATGGAATAGAGACCAGTGCCTGTACTGAAGGCTGACATGCAATGCAAACAGAAACAATACTAAGAGAAATTGTTTTGTTTCTAGGATTGTGTAAATATTTTTGCTGTGGAGAATATAAGAACAAAAGATGAAGAAAAGACCAAAGGTGTGGATGAGCTTCACGAATTATGATCAACTCATGGTGACCCCCTGTTGAGGTGGTAAGAGACCATAACATTCACATTTCACCCTTCCCTCACATTCCTGGCAGACAAAGAACACTCTGGTTCTTCGAAACAACCTATGGTTTCTTAGTCAGCTGTACCAGACACATAAACTTTGACAGCAGCAAGGATGAATAGACATAGAGAAGCAGAGATGCTCTGACCACTGGAGAAACAGGAAAACAAAGGAGAATGCCGCACTTCTGTGGTGTTTCAAAGTGTAAACAGGACTCTGTCCCCCTTTTTAGAGTGATCCCTTCTCAGTCATAATTAGAAAATTCTTTAAATTTGTGCAGAAGGCGTCTGCATAAAAGCCAAACATTGTGAGCAGCTGGGGATGTGGTGACACACATTCTCTTCCCATCGGATGACACAATGAACAATCAAACAGGAGAGACACACACTGCAAAAGTAAGTTGCAGCTCCACATCCGAGACTGTCTCTAATGTGGTGCCAGGAGGACCTGCCCTTTAAGCACAAGCTCTGACTGTAACTCATGCTCAGTAACCATCAACAAATTATGACTTGTGACGCGTTTGCTGCTGCCGTGCTAAACTCAAAGTCCAATGGAGAAAATATATGGTTTTTATTACAAAATTGCTCTTGTTTACAATTCTAATATCCTCTTCATTATCTACTTTTCCAGACATTTTAGGCAGTCCTGAAGACCCGGGGCATCTCTAGTTCTGTCATAAAGAGAAATTAATGCTGTTAAAGCTGGCCTTGTTGCCCTCTGGGACAGCTGAAGATGAGGAAATATAAGCCTCTGTTTTAAAAATGAAAATGATTAAAGGCATAGACACCTTGGTCATACAGCAGCTGCTTAACTTCTAATAAAATTCACAGGCTTGTTCAAACAAAAGCCTCTCTCTCTCTCTCTCTCCCTTGTAACTTTTTTTCTGTAACAGAAAATTTGCTCTGAAGACAATTAAGTGTAAGAGTGACATCATTATAAGAAAGCACATTCATTCATCAGTGGCTCACTCAGGAGGACCAGACACAGCGCAGCCAGGAGCACTCTCTCCAGTCAGTAAGCTAATTAGGAACACTATAAGAAGTCTTCCTTACAAGAACTGACAGACTAAATTCAGCTTCCAGAAAACACTTAAGAAAAGCCTAATGTCTCCACAGATAAAGGTGCACATCTCAACTAGCACCTTTTAGAATGGGCATCATTCTGGAGAAGGGATACTCAGAATCTTTCAAAAAAAGGATACCAAAGTATCTTGAGCAGAAGGGCTCATATATCAGTAGAAAATGGCAGGAAATAACTCAGAAGAATTGAGGGTGACCTTTCCCTCACAAGGCCAAAGAATACAGTCAGAGATTCACCTCTGACTTTCCCAACCTTAGTCATTTCATCTGGTCACATGAACAAGATCAGAGGCAGAGCTTGAACATAAACTAATATATCAACTCTGTAAATGTTCTAGTTGCACTATTTTATTTTAGGCAGTCTTGTATTCTTACTGTTATATCCCATCCCATCTTTCCTTCCTTTTTTCCCTTTGATTTTTTTTAAATTCCTTATATTTACCAGTAATAGAACTCAGACAGAAAAGTACAATTTTGTATAAATGAAAGATAAATGTTCTACAGTCTACCTACATTGTTTTCTCTGTTTTATTATTGCAAACTGATGTATTTGATTATCAGTGGAAAGTACTCAGATTTTATAAGGCAGATCAAGATCACTGAAGTTCGTCACAGATATGCACATGGCTGATGAGACAGGATCAGCCTATGTCTCTTTTGCAGATTAAACAACAGACTTGCAAAAACTGGGGCCCTAAAGTTTCATTAGACTTCTTTGAAAGTGGGGCAGACATATCACTAAGTGCATTTGGAATAGTGGTCTCCCTTCACTCTGTTGAACAGCCTGAGACAAAACAACCACACTCTTGAAGCACACACCCTTTTTGCTCCCTTTAAACTGCCCCAGCCTCCTTTCTTCCAAATGTTCAAGTTCTGTTTTCTCTTGTGTGGATTTGTTCTGGGACATTATGGCAGACAGATGAGGAAGGTACTATTCTGTTGCAGAATTTGGGTGTTGTCAGCTGTGGAGAACTATTGTGATCGTGAAAAGCTCCCTGTCTTTTCTACGGTCTGGCAACAAAGCATGTGAAATTCTAAAGTTAAACGTCATCCTCTTGGTGCTTTGATGGTTTTGTAACCTTCAGAAGTCACCTAATTAAATCTTAATACCACTAAGTATAAATGCCATACCGGAAACAGCTAATACCTTGTAGGAGATTAGTAGGCAAGTGGATTTAACGAAATTTAGCTTTGGGATAATCAGAACATTAACATTATCGAAAAACTGCCCTCTACCAGTTGCTGTTCTAACTGCTTTATGTGCTTAAACTTCTTAAGCTCTACTGCAGCCTTTGGTAAACAAGAAATGGAAGGCAAAGAGAGGTTAAGTTACCCAAAGGCTGAGGACTGAATGGAAGTCACAGTCATTCTCAAGGAGACAATTTACAGTTAATCTTAATTCAGGAGACAGAAGAGTCCTTTGAGAAAGAGGCAATGCCAGGTGAGTCTCTCAAATTATGCAACATTCTCTATCCTCAGCTAAAGACTCAGGATGGGACCAAGACCCCTTAAACACTGATCTCATGATGCCAAAAGGACTCTATCCATTCTTCCCCAAGTCATCTCCTCGGGCATTCACATATCAACTTACTAACTTGTTCTTATTCTGTTATCTTTCCAGAGATGTTATATATCCAATATCATTATGATGCCAGGACACATTTTGAATGGTGCCTGCCAAGGCAGGAAGCAACTTATGCTTCCTGGGAAGTCACTGCTTTCTTATAACACAGTATTGAGTCATAGTTTGAGTTTTAGTTAACATTATATATGCTTAATTTGGATACATTGTTGAAAACAAAGCAGAAAACCAGCACCCCACTCAGTAGAGGTGCAGCGTTCTCGTCACACACTGAGCAGCAGAGTCATAATCCTAAATTTTCTCGGCTGTCTTACTCCTCCCTTACAGAGAAAGATGTTGTTCCTTACTGATTTTAAATAATATAAGTTCATGATAAAATATCAGACATCAATGGCAACCATCAGCTTGCAGACCAATTCCCTTCATATATACATTATTTTTTGTAGCAACAATCAGTTGACTAAATCCTATTCCTGTGAACACTTAACAAATGTCAGGTGAGAGTCACATTTGGAGAGGAAAGAGTCATGGAAGAAGACAGGTGTGGATAAAACGTTTGGCAATGGTTCAGACTGGCTTTTTAACTACTGCAAAGTTTTTCTGTTCCTCTGCAAACACACCTATGCACATAGATATACTACAGGTAGAAATGTAAAATAAAATCAGACTATATATTACTAAATAGAGTTGAGCAATTTATAAAATGGGTGTCTCTGACCAATGTTGGACACATGCAGTAAACACCATATTAATCAAACAATAAAGAATATAAACCTATTCTATTACATAAATACAAAAATGTAACACAATCTAACACCTGCTCATAAAAATCAGTAACTGAAATTTAATAAGAACTATTTATAAAAAAACTGCACTTAATACCATGAATAGTAGGGAACATTGAACACATTTCTTATAAGAGAAAGAACAAAGACCAAGATAGCTGCCCTCATCAGTTCTATTTGGCTGTGTATTGTAAGCCCAAATCGTGGCCATAACCAAGAAAAAAATACGAAAAGACACTCAGATGAAATGAAGTAAGAAGTAAAGTTATCCTATCCAGAGGAGGTGGAAAATGATCTGGTTATATAGGAAAGCATACTTGCAGAGCTACTGACAAGTCCCACAAGAATTCAGGTGTCTGGTCAATATAGAACTCCTAGTGGTTATAAATTATAAATGAACAGTGTAAAAACAGAGTTAAGTAAATGATTTTAATAAAATACCATAAAAAATTAAATAGAATTTTATAGCCTATACATTGATGTACCTTATTTATTTATTCATAATTTATTTCAGTAATGTTTTGTCATCTGGAGTATACAAGTTAAACGTTCTATGATATAACTAAAATACTACAAAATGTTAGGGAAACATTTAAAGTTAACATTGCAATGTTAGGGAAAAGAAGTTGTAAACTTAATTCGATTACATTTGAATTTTACTAGATGGCTAGCTAGTAGATATTAATAACGAAGCTGATGGGAATGGAGTGATAATGAAAGCTTCATACATTGAAAATGCATAAGACTGTCGCCACCTTTAAAAATAATAATCTAAAATAGAGACAGTCCATAACACAGCAATTCCATTCTTGATTATATGCCCAAGAGAAACGAAAGCTCATATCTATGCAAAATGTTCAAAATACATAATTGTAGAAACCTTTTTTCATAATATTTAAGAGAGTTGCTCAATTATAAAAGTACATTAACATTTCCTATTAAAGACTTTACAGTAGAGTTTATATTTTTCTCAATATTGATAAACAATATTTTAAAATTCAGTGAATATTATAAAGTGCATTGTTATATTTCCTGAGTATAAGTTTGATTTAAAGAAAAACACAAATTTATAAAATGAAATTTCTGTTTCACCTCCATTTGAATTAATTGGTTCTCAACTTCTTTAGTTTATACTTAGTCTCAAAACCTAAGACACTGTTCTTCTATTTCATACATATAGTTTCATTCTCTTGCTTTGTCATTTCCAAGTTTTTAGACATTTGTTTAAACAGAAGAATAGCCTTTAATTTAGGCTCCATTATTAAGTTGCTTCCTAAATGATTATTGTCCTTCGCAGTTCCACTAAAAAGGTCTTCACACATTTCTAGGATTGCCAGCACTTATGGGAATGTTTCTAGGCTATGTTATTACTAGTGATCTTATTTACTTTCAATTTTTATTTTAATTTTATTTATTATTCACTTTTTTATTTGCTCCATTATAGAGATTATAAGGCAAGTATATCATTTCCTTCTTCCCTTTCCTCTCTCCAAACCCTCCCATATACCCACACCTCAGGCTTGTTCAAATTCACAGCTTCTTTTGCACTGTTATTGCATGCACCTTCTCAGTTTTGATTTTCTAATTCTTTCTCCAATATTTTAGATTAAGGTAAATTTTAGATAATGTTGACTTTTGATTCAAATAGGAAAATTCTAAAACAAAATTCTCAACTGTCCATGTGCATGTGACTTCAGGAAGACTTGTAAATACTACCTGATTGTGTGTTAGGTACTAAATTATCCAAAATTCAGAGTGAAGCATGAAAAGTCCCAAGATAGCCAAAACAACTCTGAGAAAAAAAGAAAGTTTTTGGAGGGATTAATCAGATTTCAAGATATATTACAGAGTAACAGTAACAAAAACAGCATGGAACTGGCACAAAATAGGCATATACATCAATGAAAAAATTAGATCTTAACGTTCATGCATCTAACAAAAGCCATCTGATTTCTTTTTGTAACAAAGATGCCAAAAATCCACACAGGAAGAAAAATTGCATCTTTCTTAAATGGTACTGGAAAACTGAATAAATAGCAAAGTGAACCCAATAAAAAATATATAGATCCTCCTGGAAATTGGAAGCAAACAAGATCGCCGGGCTAAAGTTGGAAGCATGGAGGTGGGGATAGGGGAGAGGGTACAGGTGGGAGAGTAGGGGAAGGCGAGAGGGGGAAGGAGAAGGAAGAAAGGAAGGGCTGGGGAAAGCTGGGGGGAGAGGGAGGGTGGAGATGGAGGATGGGTGGTTATTGGAGAAGGGAATAAGATATCTACATTAAGGGAGTCATTTTAGGTTTGGCAAGAGAACTGTCTCTAGAGGGGATCCCAGGTGTCCACGGGGATGTCCTCAGCTAGGTATTTGGGCAGCAGA
>JAQHUG010000083.1:4677232-4687452 GCA_028555095.1 Dicrostonyx torquatus | reverse complement strand
ACTGGGCTTGAAAATCAATATCACATTTTTCATGTCAATGGAAATGATATTTTATTTTACTACTCCGGTAAAAATATATTCTTCATCTTCTTGCCATACTCTTCAATAAGCAACTGGTGATCATCAGCAAAGTAAGAATAATATGTTAACTAGAACATTTGTATATGCTATCCTCCTCCTCATAACACTTTCTTGATCTGATAGAAGTTTACACATGCTTGGTAAACACTAACACTGAGCGACATTTCAAAACTTATCACAATGATATATTAACTAAACTCAATGTATATAATTTCCATTAATTAGACACCTTGGATGTCAGTGGTTTTAAGAATGTCTTACTATTTTGAATGAGAAACATAATACATCTAACATATTGAGATGATCGATACTAGAGCAGTATGAATTAGTCAACATTTTCATTATGAAGATTGGAACAATAAGGTCCATAGAATGGTTAAGAATATAGTCTATAAAGTTTAGAACATGGTATATGCTTCATGGAAATAAAAAAACTATAGTGCTTATTCATTCCATTTATTGACACTCTAATTGGTTCCTTTTTATTAATAGAAAGATGGTATAAGATGTCAAAAGGCAGAATGGTGAGGAACACTTGGGTCAAGGATACATAAAAATGAACCAAATCTATGTGCTACCAAATGGAATTAGATAGCTAAAAATTCAATATCTAAAATCAAATCAAGGAAATCTAGCTGTGGATTTGAGATAATAATGTTAGTTTAAGACTCAACAACAGACTAGAAAAAATATATGATTTTACAAAACTAACATTACATCTGTGAACTTTTATACTACACATATTAAAAAATATATACCTCAATGTATGGAATCAACATTTATTTTACCAAATATGTTAAACTAGTTAATTTTGACAATTACCATGGAAAGAACTGAGCAATAGCAAATAGAAAAAACAGGACTCAATAGTGATATTAAGCATAAACGTCATGGCAACATACAATCTGTGGAGCAGGACAACTTTCCAGATCTAATGCTCTTGAAAGCATTAATCAAACTATTTGGTCATCAAGTTATTTCTCAACACTTTCTTTCCACTACAATTGACACTTCTTTCTTCTGTTCACTCAGTGTCTTCCTAGAAGAATAGTCCTGTTTTGAATTTATCTATCGCTGAAATCCTACAATGCACAAGACCAAATGTCAGGAGAAAGTTTATAGATAAAAAATAAAATGCCAATATTTACAACATTTTAAAAAATGGAACAAAACATTACTGGGGATCAAAGGTGAAATGACAAGCTAAACGTGGATGAAAACAAAGAGGCTGGATGGTGACCTATGTCCACCAATTCATTCAATTTCCTTCAAAACAGCAAAGAAAGATACCTGTCCCCGATCCATGAAGTTAAAGCAGAGATTGCTAAGATTAATGTCCTCACTCAGTAGAGAGAAATTATTCAACAATCCACTGCAATCCTAGCCTGCTGCTGATTCAGCATAGGTTCGCACAGATAACACATTCATGGATGGTGTTTTGATATAAGCACACATAGGTAGCTTGCTTCTGGATGGGGATGCACTGTGAAACTCATTGCTACATGTTGTTCCAATATAAGAAACAAAGGTAACATGTTCCTGGATAATGCTTTCTAGACGGAACTGATTTAGCTGAAAGCTAAAAGTGATTTAACTATAAGAACTTCAAAAATCACTAGTAGCTTATTTCTTTTCTGGAGTCCTTCAAAACTCAGTCTTGCCAGACCCTGGTGGGGCATGCCTTTAATCCCAGAATTTGGGAGACAGAGTCAAGGCCAGCCCAGTCTACACAGTGAGTTTTCTAGGACAGCCAGGACTGTTATACAAAGAAACCCTATCTCAAGAAATAAAAAAGAGCAACTAAAAAACAAAACAAAACAAAAAACGACAACAACAAAACCCTCAGTCTCCTAAATATATTTAGTACAAATATTTTGGATAGGACATGTTTTCTCTCCCCAAGGACACAGTACAAATCTTTGAGCAGACAGATCAGTCTCATGATGGATTTATCTGTGACCTAGGAATGACAATAATTCTCACATAGGATTAATTACCATAATATTATTATGATACCTTGAACTTCTGTTATGGAGGACTGAAAAAATATGAAATGACATTGTTATGATGGTGGCATGTAAAGATACATTATTAAAACAGAAGAAGCTGTAATCATTTCAGTGAATGGTGGATAATTATTATATTTAATTACTTTATAGAAAATGGAGTTCACTAAAATAAAAACATAAATATTATATTTATTTATTTATTTTGGTTTAGCTGCTAGTAGAATAATAATTTTATTTTAAGATAATTGCAGAACATTATAAACAGTACTGATGGTGAATTAAATTATAGAGGCTATACATATGATACATAAATAATAAGTGATAATACTGTAATAAAACTGAACACTCTCTTTAAAACTTTCTCCTAATATACAAAAACATAGGCCAGTGGCTCTCTGTTTTTACTGCCAGGAATCTGCTTGTTATTTTTCCCATATTGCATACTTTATATTAGCATAGCATAATGGCATTTATAATATAATTATATCATTGCATTTCCTATGAATATTAGCAATTGTTATTATGGTTTTAAGAGTCATTTGACATACTTTAAGATGAATTTTTTACATCTTAAAATCAATAATTGTAGGAATGTTAACTAAGGAAAAATATAGCCTTGTCAATACATCCTAACAAAAAATGAGGTATTTTAATGCCTAAATAATCCTGAATAACTCTAGCGTTTCCATTAATGTGGTGAGAGATAAATCACATCAGCAGAAATGCCTTAGCTAGAAACAAGCTTCTTATTTTTTGTTTTTCCGTTTTACTGAGCTATATATTTTCTCCACTTTCCTCCGTTCCTCTCCCAACCCCTTTTACCCTCTTCCAAAGTCCCTATGCTCCTGATTCACTCAGGATATTTTGTCATTTTTCATTTTCCATGTGGATTAGATCCATGTATGTTTCTCATAGGCTCCTCATTGTAGTCTATGTTCTCTGGGATTATGAATTGTAGGCTGGTTTTGCTTTTTGGGTTTTTTTTTTTTGCTTTATGTCTAAAAGCCACTTATGAGTAATTACATATGATATTTGTCTTTCTGGATCCGGGTTATCATGTGATATTTTCTAGATCTATCCATTTGCCCTCAAATTTCAAGGTGTCATTCTTTTTATTCTGCTGTATAGTACTCCACTGTGTAAATGTACCACATTTTTCTTATCCATTCCTTGGGTTAGGCTATAACAAACAGTGCTGATATGAACATAGTTGAGCACATGTCCTTGTGGTACAACGGAGCATCCTTTGACTATATATTGCTGGGTCTTGAGGAAGGTTGTTTCCTAATTTTCTGAGAAATCACTATACTGATTTCCAAAGTGACTGTACCAGCATGCATTCCCACCAGCAATGGAGGAGTGTTTTCTTTACCCCACATCCTCTACAGCAGAAGTAATCATCAATGTTTTTAATCTTGGTCATTCTTACAGGTGTAAGATGGAATCTCAGAGTTGTTTTGATTTGCATTTCTCTGATGACTAAGGATGCTGAACATTTCCTTAAGTGTTTTTCAGCCATTTTAGATTCCTCTGTTGAGAGTTCTCTGTTTAGGTCTATGCCCCATTTTTTATTGGATTATTTTTTTTCTTTTGATGATGAATTTCTTGAGTTCTTTGTATATTTTGGATCAGGCCTCTCTGTGGGGTTAGTGAAGATCTTTTCCCATTCTGTAGGCTGCCATTTTGTTTTGTTGACTGTGTTGTTTGCTTTATAGAAGCTTCTTAGTTTCAGGAGGTCCCATTTATTGATTTTTTTTTCTCAGTGCTTGTGCTACTGGGATTAATATTTAGGAAGTGGTCTACTGTGCCATTGCATTCAAATGTACTTCCTACTTTCTCTTCACATTTATTGTAGATGGCTTTATGTTGAGGTCTTTCATCGATTTGGACTTGAGTTTTGTGCATGGTGATAGATATGGGCCTATTTTCATTCTTCTACATGTTGCTATCTAGTTAGGTCAGCACCATTTGTTGAATATGCTTTCTTTTTTTCCATTTTATATTTTTTGATTCTTTGTCAAAACTCAGGTGTTCAAAGGTGTGTGGATTGATAGCTGGGTCTTCAGTTCTGTTTTTATGCCAATACCAGGCTATTTTCAGTACAATAGCTCTTTAGTAGTGTTTGAAGTCAGGGATTGTGATGCCTCCAGAAGTTCCTCTATTGTACAGTATTGCTTTGGCAATCCTGTTTTTTTATTTGAAGTTGAATATTATTATTTTGAGGTCTATGAAGAATTTTGCTGGATTTTTGATGGGTGTTGCATTGAATTATAAGCCTCAGATCCAGAAGTAGTTGACCAATGTAAGATGAATTCAGTGATATTTTTGTGGACTCTTTGCTTCACTCTGATATATTTTGGCATTTTTTTTTATCCTATTGGTCTTTTGCTTGTTTGGCCTATGTTTGCTTTTTTGTATTTTTTGCTTTATTTTGTTTGTTTTGAAATAATGTAAATTCTATCTGAAGCTCAATTCTCTGTCCTAACTGCAGACATGAGAAAAACTGTCTGACTAAATTCACTTACAAATGTCACAGCTCCACTGATGCGTAGATGCGACCATAGCAATGTAGAACTTTCTCCATCCAACACAGTTACATTGCATCAACAATAAGAACAGCAATGGTGACAGTAGATACCAGGTCAGTGGCTACAGCACACAGAGGACACTTACCTGGTAGGGGTTACTACGTAAATCAAAAAGACTACATGGGAAGTAACATTAGAAGACGTAAAGTCTCTGGCATTAAAGTCCACCAAACACTGAAAAAGACCAAACTCCTAGTTAGAGTAGCATAAATCCTCTAGAAATGTATAGTCAGTCCATTTTTATAACCTGTGTATCATATATACTTTAGGGCAGGGATTTTTCTTTTTTAAATTAATCATTTGGAAATTGCATAATCTACATAGTACAACTTTGATCAAATCCACTCACTACCCATCCATTCTGTATCTACTGCTCAACAAAGTAGATAAAACATTTATCAGAAAGCAATTTCTCAGGAAGAAAGTCAGCCCCAGGACAAAAATTAAACATGACAGAGATGTGGAAATTATTTCACAGAAAAATTAAAATATTATTTATAACTTAAATATTATGCTAACAAAAAGAAAATGAGCATTAAAACTGAGTATGGTAGAGAGACTCACATTTTGAGAGCAAGTATGAATTAAATGGCAGAAATAAAAGTACTGTAATAGAAATGATGAATAGAAAAATTTGAGAAAACAATGAAAAAAAGAAAAACAGCTATACAATTTACAAAATTATAACTTCAAAATATTTGGAATATAAGGAGACAGAAACCAAAATTAAATAAAATTAAAGTGAAGCAAGGAAGGAGATAGGTAAAGAGAATGGAGAGATGGAGAAAGGAAAAGGAAGAAGAGAGATGTATGTCTAAGGAATTTCCACAAGATCCAACAGAAACCAAGGAGTAAGTATAATAAGTCACTTAGACATTTTTAAAATATCCTCACATTGTCAGGTTGTATTAACACTCGGGAAAATAAAAGTCAAAAAAATTGTTTTCTCAAACAAGCCAGGTAAAGGTGCATCTACACAACCAAAACAAATTAGATAAATAACCATTGCTCAAATCACATTTTAAAAATCATCCATGAAAGAAGAATGTGAAATAGCTTAAATACTGAAATAATTTAATATTCTATGCCAAATGAATTATTAAAGGGCAAAGAAAAAGAAAAAAAATTTCAAATAAATCTTTATTCTCAGAAGTGGTTCTTTCTTACAAAGGCTTCTGTTTCAGCTGAAGAATCACAAAGTACTGCAGACGTTCTTAAAAGAGAAGACAAATGAAACAGCTCCTGAGCTTACAACTATCAAAGGAAACCAAGAGTAGCACATGAAAATAAACATTTATCTAATCAATAACTTGAATATTAACTAACTTGACAAATAATGAGCAAAGACTCTCAATATGAGATCAGAGAAATGTGGACGTCCACTTGATTATTGGTCACACAATCCATGTTTTCATAACCGTTGTCCCTAAACTTTCACAAAGGGAATATACAGGTTCCTAATGAATTCTGAAGTCTACTCATCTCTCACCCAGAACCCTTTAGCCAATGCCTACGAATTTCAGGCATGAAGTCAGCCATTTTATTTATTTATTTATTTATTTATTTATTTATTTATTTATTTATTTTTACCTAAACTGCTCTGTTAGTGTTGACAACTTATCTTAGTTGATCCAAAAGAAATCAAATTACTCACTTAGTCAAATCAACTCCTGACAGGGAGCTGAAGTAAAACCTTATGGCAACATTGATCAATTCATAAAGCCATCCTCTCCTGAGGAGCTACTGAATGGAAGCCACCATGGAAAGAAACACTACAAGGGCAGAGAGTGGTGAGGATGAGGTAAATTGAGATCAAGTCTGACCTTAGATACTGAAGGTTTCTGTCTCTGTCTTTTTCATTTCTTTTTCTTTTTTTTAAATTGATTTTTATTGAGCTCTACATTTTTCTTTGCTCCCCACCCTGCCTCTGCCCTCCCCTTCTTCTTTCATTTCCTTGTTCTTCTTTTGCCCCCTTCACTCTTTCCTTCCTATGTCTCCTTTCTCGGTCCTCTTTGTTTCTAGGTAAACAATAGTTTTAACTATAGAAATTAAAATTAATATTGAAAAATGTGAACATCTGAATGTAAAAAATAGAACTGGAAATACAGTTTAGTGGAGATGAGTGAGGACTGGGCAAGTGTGAAGAAGGCAGTGAAGATTCCTAGAATCTGTGGACCATTTACTATTCTTTTTCAGTAATTAGGTATTGTTATGAAAATAATTTAAGGAAGAAAACATTTATTTTGCTTAAAATTCCAGAAAGAGAGAGAGTCTTTAATAGAGGGCATAGCTTGGCAGCAGATAGCCAAAACAGGAAGCTTAGAGACCTCATCTTCAAGTGCAAACACCAAGCAGAAACCATAGCTGGAAGCTGATTGAGGCTATAAACGGAAAGAATACCCCTGGTAAACTACTTCTTCCAGCAAGGATATAATACCTCCCAAGACAGTGCCAGTAACTGGGAATCGCGTCTTCCAGCACCTGACCTTGGAGGCAAGAGCACATTTCTCATTCAAACCATCATATCAGATAAAAAAAACTGGTCATGATTAAACACAGTTGAGCTAAGAAGCAGGAAGATTATTTGGACTTCCTGGTCAAAAGCCCAGCTCCAGTTGCTTCAGGTTCAATGAAAGATTCTATCTCAGGAGACGTGAAGTAATGGAACAGCACACAGGATGTTCTCTTCTGTTTTCCATGCACTCCTGACCAACTCACATCACTGATCTCCCCAACACCCATACAGCACACACACATCACACACAGACACAGCACACACACATACTCACACACAGATACACAGACACACACACACACGGTACACCCACATAAGACATACACAGATACACAGACACACACACACACACAGCATTCACATAGCACAAACAGACACACATACAGACACAACACATACAGACAAACACACATAGTACACCCATACAACACACACACACAGCATATACAGACACATGGTACAACACACAACACCCACACAGACACACATGTTCACACAGACACACAGACACAGACACACACACACACAGAGCAAAAGACTAAAACTTTTAGGCAAACCAAATAAAGAAGAACCAAAAACTGTCATTATGTTGTCATATTCCTAATGTTCAAATCACAAAACTAATTTGTTTGTAGTAAACTAAGCATAAGTGAAAAAGTATTGTTTTTCCAATTTTAAATTAATAAGCAATATAAATTGACTATGGAAATTACTACATATTACCACTTTAAATTTTTGAATACATGACATCACAGAAGCAATTACTTGGATAACTCTATAAATACATGCATTTATTATTATAAAATATATTTGAAGTCAACTCTGATACACTATGCCATGATTTGAGTACAGGAAATCTGAGGGAGGGAGAATGCTGCCAGTTTGAGACTAAAGTAGGTTACAGAATGAGCCCTTGTCTCAAAACATGTGCAAACAATAAATATTATTCATATAAAGAATATATATATATATATATATATATATATATATATATGATTTTGAGTTTTTGTATGTACTACATAGCATTTTATGTTTTGGAATAATTTTAGAAATAACATATCACAGGTGTTTTATTAAGGTGATCATACATAGATTGCAATATTCCTGAGTATGCAGCAGAGGAATGAAAAATAATAATTATGCACAGTCACCATCCTAGCCATACATTTATTTTACAATAGGGTTGCTGAGCTCCACAAGCATTAGACAAGTATCTTTCAGAAATGTGACAGGGCAGTTTGTTATTCTCTACTACATTTCTTCGTTTTTACAGGCCAGTTCATTTTGTCTCTGCTGTAAAATACCTTAAAGGGTAATGTGGTATTCTGACTCTGCCAATAATTTATTACACCAGTTAATCTTGTAAAATTGCCCTCTGGATGTAATAATTTGTTATTCTTTTATTAGACCTTCTTTTGCATAGTGTGTTTATCATAAAGATGTCTCCGTTGTGATGCCTAGCAACCATTTCAATGTTCTGGAGGTGTTTGCATATATTTTCCTAGGGGAGAGCTCAGTGCAGTCCCTGTATGGGAGAGCTGTCAGTGGATTGTGATGTATGAGGATAAAAGGAGCCCCTGCTGCAGACTCCAATAAGCACCAGTCACGGCCTGAAAGCAGTGACTTGGGCATCACTATACCGTGTTAGAAAATGTGACAATTATCACATGCACTGCCTAAGGGTATTGCCAGGGTCTAGGTCATAAAACTATCAAGAGTGAAAGGGAAGAAAATTGATGAAGAAGTAAGTTGAATTAATTGATAACAAGGAAGTCTGTATGTGGAATACTCACTGAAACCATAGACTCACATTTTTTTGTATGAGAAGTTTGTCTATAGATGATCACAAGAGTCATACATATATTGTTTGCTATGTTCTCCCACATAAAATCGGCATTTTAGGCATGTTTTAAAAGTCAGTTGCTAGTTGTCAAACTACTCAAGATTTCATTTAAATAAAAATAAAATCATACTAATTATTTTGTAGCTGCTTTGTTATGATTGTGATGCCACTGTGTGGCCATGAAGGCAGAGATGATCACTTTTGTAGCCCAGGGCCCCATCATGGAAGCTTTCTGCGCTACTGATGAAAAAGAAGAATTATTCATTTTTAAAAGTGTATCCAGAGGGGATTGGGAGATGCTTCAGTGACCTTTCTCATTCTTTGTTTTTACATTGAGGTAGGAGACCAGACTCAAGATATCACATCAGATGGGTTGGTTTCTCTCTAAGAAGTCACTGTTGACAAGTCTTGGGAACAATTATGAAGAAAATCTGCATTTTCATATACAGTATTAAGATTACCAAGAAAAGAACGGGATTTTGTTGTTGAAAACAGCAATGAATGCTTTGTATAGTGATGAACAGGCACTTTGCTCCAAGTGTCCAGGGATCCTGCTTCTCACAGGGTGATAACGTCAGACATTTCAAGGGGAAATGCAGGATGGGCCTTGGGTAGAGAGAATAAGAACACATCTATCTCTTATTTGATAGTAAAACTTGAGCTTTCCCCTTTCACACAATTAGGATTTTTTTCAGTTTTAAGAGTATACAGGATCCTGACTTTCTTCCTGGAAGTAAAATAGATGATACATCTTTCATAATGACAGTCCTGGTTGTCATGCTAACATTATAACTTCCCTAGAACAGATTTTGCCCCTTGATTCTCTTCTTGAGAGCAAAAGTTTGCATTAGTATTAGCATCAGAGAAAAACAATTTCTTTAATCCTCACATAATACCTTTTATTTCTTCATCTTGAAATATATTCTGATGACTGGACAATGTTACAATGAAGTACACAGGATATTATAAAACATGGCTCATATTTATCCCATTTTTCTTACATAAATTGCTGCAAATTTCTGAATGTGCAAATTTTGGCATTGACACAACCTTTCCAATAAAAATTTTGTTCCTAATGGATATGATGCAAGAAGGGCATATTCTAGAACCTGGAAATATATTTTTTCATGTGTCACTTTCTCAGTTGCTTAAATTAAGAAGCATTCATCAGCACTTCTTTTTTT
>JAQHUG010000083.1:4660232-4672312 GCA_028555095.1 Dicrostonyx torquatus | reverse complement strand
AAAAAAAATCTATTAATAAACAACAAACAAACCACCTAAATTGTGTGGTGACTATATTTGGTGGTTATTTGATTATATCTGGAATGAACTATAATCCAGAAATAGATAGTGCACTTGTCACCCAGATCTTGAGGCAAAAAGAGGGCATGTATTTGATCCAAATCTTTTTATATTTTGTATTTTTTTAATTTAAATTTTTGTAATTTTACTTACTAGTCCCATGGTCCCCCTTCTTCCCCTTCTCCTGACTCTCACATCACCCCATCCTACCCCTACCAGTCATATCATGGAAAACCTGCTGACCTAAGGATATTAAAATTTTTATATGAAGCATGATGTATATGAAGAAAATTGTCCTTAATGGTATTAAAGTGAATTTTAGGGACAGCAGATTATAGTTGAGAACACTTGTAAATGTACAAATCAATCATTTCACATGAAATGTATTGCTAAATAAATTGCTTTTGTAACTAAAATTATCACCCTTTGAAACATTTGAAAATTACTTTTTAATAAATATACTATATTTTAATTTCTTTTTACATCTATATTAGCAGGCCTGTAAAAATTTGCCAATATTACTAATCTCTGATCCTTTCTACAGAAATAATGACAGTAGATTTTGGTCAATCCTCAAAATAACTATGTTAACTAATATTTATGGAATACCTATAAGCATAAAACATGATTTAGGTATTCAAAATACAATAAAGAGAAGCAGGAGACTGTATTTCTGTGGAGCGTGGAATATAGAAGTGAAGAGGTTTACAAAATAATATAATATTGAACATATTATAAAGAAAATTAGGAATGTTTAAGAAAACAAGAACATACAGTAATGGGAGTCATATAATCATTTTTTGGTGATTTAATGGGTAAAGTAAGAAAATGCATTAAAGCAAAGTTTCAGAAGCATTAAGTAGAGGACAGAGCAGTCAGGGTCTGTGTTGATGTCTATGACTCCTGTTACCACTGAAGGTAGTGAGGATGCCCCAGGTATGCTGGGCACATTGGTACCATAGAGTCATGCCACCACAAAGGCCATCTCTATTTGAGTGGCCTGGGCTGTCACCTGGGACCATGGAGACAGTCAGTCTTTAGATGTCACCAGGTTCATGTCTAGACCCATGGCCCTAGGACATTCAGTGTCCATGTTGATATCGATGGTGCATGTTGCTATAGATTGTTGTAAGGATGTCTGGAGTCTGGCATCTGAGGACATCTGGGTGTATTAGGGCTACCCTGCAGCTTGGAAGATGTCAATTTGAAAGGCATTTGCTCCCACCAAGGGTCATATTGACTTATGGACCCAGCTGGTGCTGGGTCCATTGTCTTACTAAAGCTGGAGTTTGTGTTGATTTCCATAGCCCATATCACCACCAAACATCACAGGAATGCCCAAGCCTTGGGTTACCATCTGTGGTCAAGATGGCCACTGGGACCATGCTTCTGTAGGCCATATCTGGGTCTATGGCCCCACCACAGTCAGGGTCTGTTTCAATGTTCTTGATTCTGGTTACCACCAAAGGCAGAACAGATGCCCAGAGTCTGGGCTAACTCATGAGACAATGTGGGTGCCTGAGAACTATGCTGCTGCAGGGGCCATACAGATAAGGGTGGCCTGTGCTGCCACCTGGGGCCATGTTGACATTTGATCAGAGCTTCTGCTGCTGGTCATATTTGGGTCTATGTTCCTTGCCATAACTTGAGGTTGGTGACCGCTGCTATTGTTATCGAAGGGCCCATGGGAACTAGGTGTTGAACCATGTATTGAAATAGGATGGTCTTGCTGACCTTTACCTGCCCCTCACTGGGACCCTCACTGGGCCTGACATAACCAACTCAATGACCCCAGTGTGGGAAAGCTGACCACACCACTAGTAGGAGAGGTAGTCCTCCACACTTGGGAATGTTGGTCCCACCCCTCACTGTGGGTGTGGGAGAGCTGGTACCACACATTGCCTAATGGGACTCAGTTACCATCCAGTTATACAACCAGGTCTTTGAGTTGGCACACCCCAAAATTTACCCCATCTATGATCTGCTAGAGTCATAAAGAGACTGGTCCTGAGGAACAGTAGCTGTGGGATTTGCATAACTCAGGGCAACAGCAGAATATCTGAAAGGAATTTTGGTTAGAGTCTAGTATTGATGGTACAGACCATCTAGTATCTTCTGGTACACTCCAGAAGCCAAAGGGCTTGCACCTGATGAACAACACACTACATATTGAACATTTGCAGCTTAAACCTGTTTGAACAACAGGATTATACTGCATGATGCACAGCAGCTCATACGGCCATTAAGATAAATGAAGTGATGATGAAGAAGTGGAAAAGATGGAGGAAGGAAGTGGTTTCATTGTTGGTGTTTTTTAATCTTATTTTTACTTGTATTTTTTTTCTTTCAGGGGACAAACAGAGGTGAGAAAATACAGAGGGACTGGCAGATGAGTGGAATTATGGTGCATAATATGAAATTACCAAAGAACATGTTAAGAGAAAAGAATTGTGTACAAATGTGTGTGGTAAAAGCATGTGGAAGGAGATGCTTTAGGCACAAGTGGGAAACAGATGAGAACCCTCTACATCACACAAAGTAGACTGATCTTGGACTCTAGTGATTGAGGAAGCCAAAAGAGGGCATCAGGCATAGAAGTGTCATATTTTCCTTCAGGGAAACAGCTTCTCTGGATAACTTTAACAAAAGTACCTATTAGGAGGATGTTATAGGGGTCTAGATGGTGATGCTGGGCCACTGGTTACACTCATTATTTGAGGACGGATTTGATACAGTATGTGGAGTAATGAGTCTGAACTGATCCAGGACTTGAAGAAGCTAAAAGGTTTTGTGTAGAGTGTTCTGGCATGGGAAGCAACCTCAAGATCAGGAAATCAAGAGTTCAGTTTGAAACACAAGTCTGAGATACATATTACTGTCTATTTAAACTTAAACAACTTGCTATCTTACATTCTCATCTGTAATTTGCAACTGTCATTCAGTCAGCCTGATGGAGTCATTATAAAACTTTTTACGTCAGAGCATATGAAGCCTTTAAAGTATGTCTGAAGCACATGAGTGGCCCAAGAGGCTGAGAAAAACAGAATAATGCTGATGACTCAAGGAACACCCAGAGGAGGAGGGTATTATTATAAACTTAAAACTTCACGGAGGAGGATTCAGAATGAAAGTAAAAATTTGAGCTGGGTGGTGGTGGCACACGCCTTTAATCCCAGCACTCGGGAGGCAGAGGCAGGCGGATCTCTGTGAGTTCGAGACCAGCCTGGTCTACAAGAGCTAGTTCCAGCGCAGGCTCCAAAGCCACAGAGAAACCCTGTCTTGTAAAACCAAAAAAAAAAAAGTAAAAATTTGAGAGTTTTTTGTTAGAGAGGGTATGTAAATTTGATAAATCCAACCTGAATCTTATTTTCATCTGGTTTCCAAAACATATTGTCATAGCCTGTATGACCTTGACGACTTATTCCTCACTAGGACATTAATACCTAGTTTGAAAAACTAGAAGTCCAAAGGCAAGATATCATCAGATCCAATGTCTTCATTTCAAATAGTCTCCATAGTATTTCTGCTATTGAAAAGAGGGAAGGGGTGAGTACATGGGTCTCCATTTATCACAAGGACCATTAATCTCATCATGAAAGTTCTATCCACATGACCTAACCACCACCAAGACAACTTTCTAGTTTTATTTCAGTAAGGGATAGAGAACTTTAGCATGTAAGTTTTTTGGCTTCACAAATATACTCCTAAACACCTAGTCAGGGAATGTAAGTAAACAGTGGTAGACATGTAACAGCAGTGTTTACAAGTAAGTAATATAAATATTCAGTAATTGAAAACAGGAAGGAGCAACTGTTCATCAAACAGATTTCAAAAAACACTCATAAGACTTGCTATTCTGACTCTAGCTCAAGTTAGCAGAAGCTAGACTGAATAGATTCAAGTGATACTAATACATATCTTGTAGCAAAATATGATTTCTTGTTCTTTATTCTAATTATTCTAGAAAATTTTTTGAAAATACACCTCATTGTTATGTCACTGGATTTTGTCAGGACTCAGCATCATGGCATGTATTATGCTTAGTGTTTCAGTCTTTATAATTTCTGTAGCATACAGATATGCCAAAGAAACCCAGGGGTATTACTCTCTACATCTGTGTCTAATTCCTCACTATGTTCAATGACAGACACTGTATTGTGTTTTATCTTATTATTGGAACTTACTCTCATTGATGGAGAAATAAGAAGGAATATAATACTTTAAAAGTAGATGACAGAGAGATACATAGATGATAGATAGGTGAAAATTGATAGAAAATTTCAAGATATAAATAAGTATAAATTTGTAAGAGATTATCAATAGATGGTAGAGAGATGAAAATGATTGATAGGCAAAAGCAAATTTATAGAAGAGATATAGACAAATACATAGATGATAGATATTTAGTTCTTGTTCAGTATCATGCCTTATAATATTTATAGCACTTGAAAGTCTTTGAAGATATAGTTGATGAGATAAAGAAAAACATTATTTTTCAAGACAAAAACTGTTTTTGATTTCTAATTGAAGTGAAGTACAGGGGTTAGGTTATACTCTATCAAACCCATTTTTCTCAGTATCTGTCACTGTGCTTAAAATGTGACAGCCATGAAGTACACACAAAGTTCCATTTTCCTGTCAAAAAATGTAGGTCTGATTGTGTACCTTGGAGGGATCTAATTCCAAAATAGAACAAACTAGAATCAAGGAATAACTGAGGCATTATTGAAAAATGTCACCTTCCTTCAAGAGAGCAAGAATCCAATTTAAATTATGAGAACACGTAACATTAGAAACAACACTGCAATCTGATGTTGCTGAGTTCATATGTAAGCAACCACACCTGCTTGTACATATGTGTGCACCTACCCAGAGATGTAGGAAAACAAACTCTGTTAGTATTCTTATTAAAGATAAGCGAGGACAACACAGGACATGTGTGATGCAGTACAATGAGGACAACATTAGACACCCAATGCAATATTGGGTGTATGTATCATAAGAGCCAATATGTAGGTTAGAAGTGATGTTATAGAGCAGGAAGTCTTTTCTGTTCAATGAACAAAAAGCCCAGGCTTAGCAGAGTGCTCCCAGGTCATGAACAAAGATGAAAGAAAATTCAGAAAACTAAAACCAGCTGGCTTTCAGTGCACAGGGAGCACCTTGGCCTCCTCCAGTGTTTGTACACACACATATACATGAGTGCACCATATTTCTGCTTCCTCTCAAAATCTCTCATTAGGGGATAAAGGCACAAGCACACATCTCATGTAATTGCTTGTAAATATGGTAACTATTTTCTTCCACTAAAGTTACAAAAATTCTTTGAATTTTATACCAGGGACTAAATTTGTAATGGAAAATGATGTTTGATGGTGTTTAAATGCATAGTGTGTCACTTTATAAAGCATAGGTCTCTTTTAAGTTACGTTTTTAACTTCTTGACATGTGTCACAATTTGGAATTCTGCTCTCATGGGATAAATGCCAGATTACACGGTGTAGTAGTTTTATCCTCTGTACTTTTGCTGTGGAAGCATACAACATCAAAGGAGAGGCAGATCACTCACATCAGCAGAAAATGGAATAGGACTATAATATGCTGGCTTTGATCTTGCCTTCTAGTAATTATCTTGGCTACATGCATGCATTGAGAGCAAGATTTGAATTAATAAGGCCAAGAAATCCTAGAAAATGTAAGAGGTATCCCTGAACGTAAACCAGCTATCTTCAATGTGATAGATTGCAACTGAGGTCTAGGAAGTTTGAGCTGCTAATTTGAAGCATTTATCCTGAAATGCTATTCTCTCCTTAAGTTGTCACTGTTGTATTTAGGACTGTGATCTTCCAAGTTAAGACATTATCACTTTAATGTCCAGCTCACCTCTAGGACAGAGCATTTAGATGACATTAATCTGATTTCTTGCATTTTTAAAATAATAGGTCTTATGTTAAATATCATTATAATTATTAAAACCTGTCAGCAACTCAGCTCTGTCCACTCTTATTAAACACTAGTAAAATAAGTCCTTAGGAAAGGTAGAGATCTATTTAAACTCTAGTGAAATAGGTCTTTAGGAAAGGTAGAGATTTGCATGTGGAGAATGATTCAAATCACTTACGTTTCACAGCCCTTCATAATGAGTATGAGGATATTATACTGAGACACCTGTTTCCTGACACTTTGTTCACCAATGTTTATTGCTACTTTGAGTTGAGATGCTTCTAGTTTTTCCCTGTATAAGTGAATTTACTATGGCTACAGAAATGTCAGAAACTAATATGATCTGGAAATGACCAAATGTTTCTTCATAATAGAAATACTTAATTCATTTTAGCTATAGTAACTGCTGTGGGACAATGGTCTTGCAGCCTGTAAAGATTTGTCACTTGTATTGGTTTAATGAAACAATGATTGGCCAGTAACCAGGCAGGAAGTATAGGGGGAGAAACGAGAACAGGAGAATTCTAGGAAGAGGAAGGGTGCAATCTGCAGTCATCATCCAGACCCAGAGGAAGCAAGATGAGAATGCCTCACTGAAATGTACCAAGCCACATGACTAATACAGACAAGAATTATGGGTTAGTATAAGTTATAAGAGTTAATAAGAAGCCCGAGCTAATAGGCAAACAATTTTACAATTAATGTAAACTTCTGTGTGTTTCTTTGGGACTGAACAGCTATAGGACCAGGCAGGACAGAAACCTCTGTCAACAAGTTTACCACACATGAGTGAGACCGTGAGTTGACTTTAACTACTAACCACTTTAATCTTTAAAATGTCTGAAAAGATGTTGCATGTTGTCTCAGTTGGCCCTACTTCATCTCAGTAAGATAAAGATTATTATCATTAAACCTTTTGGTGTGTACATTTATGTGCATGCAGTTGTTTGTACGTCTGTTTTTATGCTGGTACACATGATTGTGGAGAAGGTGGGAGCTGTTTGTTCGTTGCTTGAGACATTTTCTCATTAGGATCTGGGGTTTTACAAGCAAACTAGACTGGTTAGCTAGTGAAGACCAAGTTTCTGAAGATCAAATTTCAGTCCTCATATTTACCAGAAAGCATTTTATGGGCAACTCTAATTCTGTATCCCTATAATTATCAACTGCCAACTTTTTAAATTGGCACATACCTAAAATGTGTTAGGAAATCAAATGAATATAAAATAAATGACTACGAATTAAGTCAGCAAATGAAAAGGAGTGGGGGGACTTTCTTGAAAGATACCTGAGTCCATGAAGTGCTCCTGTTCAAGAGTGAAGGTTTGACCTTAATCCCCAGGACCCACGTGATCAAATAGGATACGACCACAAGCCTGTGCTATTCAGTACTAGAGATGCAAAGCCAGACAGAGCCCTGTGGCTTGGTCACAAGCCAGTGTATTCTACATGGTGAGCCCAAGAAAATGAAAGAGCCTGTCTAACAAAACAAAATAGATGGCTCTTAAAAATTGACATCTGAACTTGTCATCTGGCCTCCACGTTCATGCCCACATGCATATACACATGCATTCAAGCAAGCATAAACACACATATATAGAGACAAGATTAAATTAAACAAAGAAACTAACAAGCAAACAAAAAAAGAGAACCAACTGAATATTCCCATTTACATTATAGGAAAAGGGATGTTTAAATCGTACGCCCCCACCCACAAAGTTATAGGCCATGTAAATCAAACTTAGAAAAGGAGAAACCTTTTAAAAACAAATGTTTGCCTTCCCATGTTGTAAAGAGATTCTTGTTTTCATCTATGGTCCATTCCCATTTTGCAATATGTGAAGCCCGAGGAACAGATTCCCTTTCAAGAGCAGAGACCAAGAGGGTTGTTCTGTTGGTTTATATTTTAAGTGTTGTGGACTGTCTTGGGTGGAACAGGCAGCAATAAGAGGGGGCGTTTGCTCCATGAATGTGGTGTTCCCTTTCATCTACTGGATTAATGAGAGAGTGAATATGGAGTGATTTTTTAATGATGTTTTTACAAGACTTTTTCCTCGTCTCAAATTTACCACACCCTAGCTTATTCTAGAAAACAGCACCTCTTTGCCTCCTTGTCTCTAGTAGGTAGGACAAAAACTAAATAAGAATCAGAGTTCACCAGAAAGTAAAGTTTTGTTTATTTCTCAGTTCCTGACTGACATGAGGCAAGCAGAAAAGCAGCCATTCCTGTAAGTGTTGCTAGATTCTCAGAGTAGTCTTGTTTCACTGTGGTTAAACGAGAAAGACTGGAATTCTGCAGCCCAGCATTGTGTTTCCTGGAAATATGTGTCCCGTGCACAGCAACAGAAAAGCATCTGAAAAGGGAAGTGAGCTGTGCAAACTGCAGACATGAAGCACTGCCAGAAGTTTTTAATTCAGAAGCTACAATGCTTAATCAGGTCTATACTCCATGAGCAGAGAACTTGTTTTCAATGGCATTTGTATCACTGTCAGGGGCATCTGTGTCCATCAAGAGTCAGCCTTAGTGATCACAAAGAGCCTCTCATGCGATCTCACTAGCTTACAGTCCTGACAACCAAAATTCTAAAGCTATTTTTTTCTCTGCCGTCGCCAAGTTCTTTACTGTTTTAAGTGTTTGGGGAAAAGGTCACTGGAGTTAAAGCAGTGGCTGGGAGAATGTCCCATGCAAGCAAAGCCTGTTGACAGTGGCTGTTGCATGTTCGTTTTGCAGTTGAACCAAATCCAACAGGGACAGCCTTGGATTTAGGATACTATCCACCAGATCCCTTCAGCAGGGCTCTGGATTTTAAAGTAGGGGTGATTCAGGGAGCAGTATGTATTGGCCTCTATCAGCCAGGAAAGTGCAACCAACCGCTGATATCTGGGAAGTCGTTCAGCATGGTGTGTATGCTCGCCATTGCCAAACAATATTTAAGCATGCAATTTCTAGCCCAGTGCACTGAATGATTGTGGTCCACGCTTTGAATAGAGAGAAATCTAAGACATCCAGCGTGGCTTAGGAACACCAAAAGCTTCCTTCTGTAGCTTGTACTTGAAACATCAAATATATCTTAAAATGTCTAACGCTATCCCAGCAATGTACAGACTTGTGTCAACACCAAAAATAAAAGTAAATTATTCTAGTAATACAATATTACAGCACAGAAACCCCTAAGCAAACAATAGTTTCTTCATGATCTCTAAGCACATCAATTGTGTTTTATTATTTCTCTGAACTGTGGCATTGAAAACATTTTACTGTTAGGTTGTTTGTACCCCTTGCATATTTCCTCTGCACTTCTAAGACAAAGAGGCGGTCCTGCAAATGACAGGCTGTAATTTCCATATTTCTACAAATCTCTTTAATTTCCTAAATAAACAACAGAAATTTCTTTCTGAGGTCTCTGGAACCTGATGACTCAGCCAGTTATTCAAATGTGTAAGCTATATTGTGGAGAACTGGGAACGGAGGGTTATGATGAAAAGAACAATCTGTTCTGAAGAATGGAGGGGTCTTGGCAAGCTATGTAGGCTTTTCACTCTCTGCTCTATGTTAACGATAGAGAGAGACATAAACCTTACTAGAATCTGGTATTTGCTCCTCTGTCTGTACCCATTCATTTAAACACAAATACCAGGGACATTCTATTTTAGGATAGCTAAGGAGGCTGATGTGACAATGTGTTCTTGCAGTGGCCAGCCAGATGGCACAATTTCCTACATATAATTATTACCTTGATATAAAGCTTCACTTTTGAATTAAATGGTGTATGTTCTCTTTTCCCACACCAGCTGAAATGGCCTTTCTTTTATTTTTTATAGATGTGTCAATATAGTAACTAAAGGGATCAAGTAAGAAATTTTTAAAATGTTATAATTTTTAATATTCTGAATTTTAATTTGAATTACTATTAGAAGATGCTAAGCTAAAAGCTACTTCTCCATCCTTAATTATTTCTAAAAGATATATGATTGCAAAAATAAAAAGAAGGTAAAAGATAAAACTTTAATCTGAAAACTCAAAATGTGTGACCTCATAAAAGCCCAGAAATGAGATGTGTATATTTATGAGGGATACACACACTTTGTCATAGTTTGTCAGAGAACCAAGCAAAAGCAATAACTACTACTACTACTACTACAACTACTACTACTACTACTACTACTACTACTACTACTACTAAAGAAAATAGCTAAGAGGTCACACTATTTTGGAGCACTAATAAAAAATGAATCAATATTACACAGTAGGATTTTTTCAGAATTTTTCTCAAAATTTAAATAGAAGTCTTTATGAATAAACTCCTGAAAGTATAATTTAAAGTAGCAAAACTATGTACTTAATTCATAGCTTGAAGTTGATACATCTTTGATGTTACTATGTCTAATAATTATAAGGTGGATATTTGACAAAAAAAGTTTTAGCTGTGCATTTCATGTAGCTAAAGGGGTATTTCTAAAACACCTTCAAGAGAAAGATGTCTTTAACTGTGATGTATTGAAACAATCCTGTCTTCATCTTCTCCAACAGGTGTCTAGCTCCTTTACCTTCCTGAACCTGGCGACAGCTCAGTTATCTTTCTGTCTTCTTGACCTCTGATATTGAGTCAGATACATTTAGTACTTGAACAAAATATATAGTCAGAATTAACACTTGGGAATTATAGAAATAATTTTGGATATGGAACAAAACTAAAGAAGTCTGTTCCAATCAATAGAAGTCCAAATGATGTACTTGAGAAACTCAGACCACCAGAATAAATAAGTAAGCAAATAAGCAATTTCTTTATCTTCTATACCTCCATATACTGGAAAATAATTTGTTACAGCAACAAAATCATTTAGTTTCAAATCCATCCTTATGCATTTTCCACACACTGAAGTCGCTTCATGACTGTTCCTCCAAGAGAATCTCTTTCCCTAAGGAGAATAACAGCATCATTTTCAGAAAGCCTTCAACTGCTCTGAGAGTCAGGGAAGTTGTGATGGTGTACAAACATTCTTTTCTAACACAAAGTAAACATTGGGTCTTTCCCCATGGTACTAACTCTTTTGCCAAATTCTAAATTAGAAAACTTGAAAACTGTATATACTCTTTAATGTGTCCAATATTCTTTGATGGAATTTTCTTGTGCAGGAAAACTTTGCAGTGATTTCTGAATGATCTTGATTTTCCTAAAGGAAACTTAGCAGAATTTTTTACAAAATTAGATTTAGGATCTCTCTCTCTCTGTATGTGTATGTGTTCCTTTTTCCTTCCCTCTATTCCTATCTTCACCGTGTGTGTGTGTGTGTGTGTGTGTGTGTGTGTGTGTGTGTGTCTAATGGGGAAACACACAAGGAAGGAAGAAGCATGTTGAGCCATATCTAAAGATGTAAGTAGAAGGTAAGGTAAGAAGGTAAAAAGGGAAGAAGACTTAGCTTTCCATAGGCAGTGGACAAAGTTATCTTCTCCTGGTTAGAGGGATGACTGATAATTAGAGGTAAGCATTTCAAGTCAATAATCCAAGGCCTCAATTTTCTCACTGTGACCAAACTGGACAAAGTTTTCACCAAGGACAGTGAAAGCTTCATGTTGAAAACTGGGAAACATGGATTTATGTAGAAATAATGTTCATGGTTGTGGTATTGTTTTCCTATCAGGTCATTCAGTACGACAGGCATTCAAAACAAACCCTTGAGTTGTTTTTGTTCTAATACTAGAATTTACAGGGAAGGAAAACAACAATAGAAATGCAATAGAGTAAAAATTTATGTGTGTACAGCTCCCATGAGCAGCTTGGTTTGGAGATATTTTCAAATACATGAAGGTTCATCAAGGTTTTGTAATCAATTATAATAGAAGCTTTGATACATTTTAATACAAACAACAAAACAGACAACTTTTAAGTACTGAGATGCTAAATGCTATCACCTAATCTTGGTAGAGATTTAAGTGCAAGAGATTTCTAAGTGGGATATATGAATGAGGAAAGATCTAGCTCTTGGCAGGAGCAATGGATCATGAAAATTATTAAAGGCAGTATATAATGAGAGTATGAAGTTATTAGAGTGAAGTGGTTTTAGATGAACTAGGG
>JAQHUG010000083.1:4643665-4659427 GCA_028555095.1 Dicrostonyx torquatus | reverse complement strand
CTGGCCCCTTCCCTATTCCCTCAAGCACACACCACCCAAGCCCCTCCTGTGGAGCAACATTCTCCACATTCCTCTCCAGCCTAGTCTACCCCCTCCCTTGGTTCAAGGTCAACTTCCACCTTTCCCACCTTCCTCTTCCCCTCCCCCTCCTAACTCATCTCCCTACCCTTGGACCCCCTCTGCAAGCTGGGCTAGCCCCTCCTAATCCTCCCCGTGTTTCCTTTCCTCTTCCAGATCTCTCTCAGATAGAAAAGCAGCTAGATTCCTTTTCTACTATTCCTTCTGCTTACCCATTTTATTTCTCAGTCAGCACCAGATATTAGGAAAGAGTTAAGAAAGGTTGAGGAGGATCCCCAAACCCCTATACGGGAATTGGTGAAAATGGCCTTTAAAGTTTTAATGGCCGAGAAGCTGAGTCTTCCCAACAGACAAAGCTACAACAATCTACAGGTCCAGGCCTTAGCAGCTGCCCTAAAGTTGCAGGAAGGGGGACAAGGAAACCACAAGGCTCTACCCTGATAGAGCCCAGACCAAGTCAACCTCACAAGCAAGCTGTTTCAAGTGTGGCTAAATGGTCACGTGGCACGATATTGCACTACAACTCCTTCGAGGTTATACCCTCTCTGCCAGCAACCTGGACACTGGAAATCACAGTGCCCCATGCGGGCTTGTTCTCTCTGCCATGCCATGGAGGTTCGGCCTCACCAACATTGGCAAGTGAAACTGTGCCAGCCTTAGAACTTCTCAGCCTTGCAGAGGATTGACGCTGCCCAGACTTACCCTATCCAAGCCTAAGATAAAGCTGCAGGTAGAGGGTAAGTCTATTACTTTTATTCTCAATTGGGCCTTATGTACCCCTCACCAATTTCAGTTATGGAAGTAGATGGGACACGTTCCTCTCTACTTAAAACTTTGCCACAGCCCTGCATTCTTGTAGGACAATTTTTCTCTCATTCTTTCTTAGTGATACCAGCTTGCCCAGCATCTTTACTGGGTGGAGAAATCCTTAGCCACTTCCCCAAAAAGTTGGTCTGCTTCTTGGAGCCCTTTTTGACCTTAACCATCTCCAAGATTGTATTTTGCAGGCTCATTCTTCCTGCCAGACATGTATGTGCCCAGGCCAACCCACAAGGGGCTCTCCACATAAGTCAGTCTCTACACCAGCTTCGCAGACACCAACCAGGCAAAGATTGGCAGATTTATTTCACCGATATGCCTACTCATAAAAAAATCTCCATTATCTCTTAACACTTGTGGACACGTTTACAGGATGGATAGAAGTGTTTCTGGTCTTCAGGAAATAGCAGACGTGGTGGCTCAGGTACTCCTGGACCACATCATTCCTCGATTTGGTGTTCCACAAAGCATCCAGATGGACAAGGGGCCAGCCTTCACTTCCAGGGTCATGGAGATTATGTCAGAAGCTCTCAATATTTGATCTTTAGAACCCACATGATAAGAGAAAAACAAATCTTAGAAGTTGTCTTCTGACCTACACACAGATAACATGGTATGTACAAATAGACAGACACACTCCTACACACAAAGTATATAAAAGTTAAGTGGGGGAAAGAATTAATATTTTCTATTTGTCTTTAAACTCTTTAGTAATAGCTAGCTACAGAGTACTGTGGAATTGTAAATGTAATGGTTTGTCCTGTCCATTTAAGAGACAAGCCCTGCCCACTTTCTTCCCCATCTGCCTAGGCAAGCAGATCTTCCTTCTGCTTCCAGCTTGAGCTCTTTCTTTTCTGTTTCTCTCCTAAAATAGTAGCTTCTCTTCTCCTCGCTTCCTCTTTTTTCTTTCTCTCTCTGTTTCTCTTTCAATCTCTCCCTCCCCTTTCCTCCCATAACCCATAAATAGGCTATACTCAAGCCCTCTTTCCACATGGCAAGCCTATCTTTCTCTGTCTTTCAACCACCATGGCTCCTTATGGGACCAGCTGCTCTGCTGCCGACCTGCTGAGGTCTCTTCCCCCCTGTGTGGCTGTCTGCCTGGACCTGCAACTCCTTGTGGACCACTGCGCCCCTCTGGGACATGCGGCATTTTATTTAAACATTTGGTGCTCTGTGACTCAGACAGGTTCTCTTCATGTTCCCTTCTGCCCACAGGAGGGCCAGCTGAGGAACATGGAATCCTTGGCTTGGAAATGGGGTATCTGCCTGAGCGCTGACATCTATGCACATCAGTGATTTTAGTGATGAGTTTTCCTCTTCCAGTCAGTGTAGCTGTTTCTCCAAACCTGAAGAATTGACTGTTGAGCTACCTGTAATTCTAAGATGTTCCTAGAAAAAGGGAATTGCCTTCATGGCTGTTCTTAACTGACATTGATCTCTGGTTGCTTCTCATAGCTAAAAAACGTGATTGAACTACCCACAGTAGTCCATCCATGGCACTGCACACACTGAGCAGTGCATTCTGTTTGGGATTCAGAGTCCCTTGAATTTTTCATTCTCTTTTTTTTTTTTCTTTTTCTTTCTTTGGACCACTCATAAGTGGTCCCCACTGTGAGAGACTGCTTGGAGTGGCCTTTAATTTCTCTGGCTCCCGAATCACCTGGACCAGGGCCAGGCATCTACATTAATACTCTGCCTGTAGAGAGAAGATGCTCTTCTACAGTCCTTGTGGTGTCACTGTTTTTGTGGATTTTCATGTTTTCAGCTATGGAATATAAACCCTCAAACTATCAGTCACCCTCCTTTATATGCTCTGCCTGCTTTCCGCCAACTTTGCTTTTCCTTTCTCTGGGCAGCCCTTTCCCCACACATCTGAAAATGCTCTTTTCCTCTCACTCCCATTCCTTCTATTCTATCCCTGCCACCACTACCACTGGTCCCACAGAACTGACAAGCTTAGTTGGATCTGCAAGTCAGCTGTTTTCAATTTCAGCCTTTGTTTCCTGATGTGGTTTGTGGTGCTGCAGTATGGTGACAGAATGGATCACACCTCTAGATCTCTCTTGTTATTATGTTTAAAACTCAGCCCTCAACTGCCCAGAGATCTGTGGAATATTGCATTTAAATATTTAATTATTAAAAAACTTTTTATAACAAAAAGTTCGTTCCTAGCATCAGCACTCTATTTCCTCCAGTGAAGACAGAAGACAAATGGGCACAAAACAACATCCATCCACAATTTATTTCCACTGCCAGATTCTGACCACTGGGCAAAACTACCTTTCATCTAAACTGAAGATCTCCAGACAGTGGACTGAATTGCTATAATTAACAGCCTAGCTGCTCAGGTCAAGGTAGGCTTGTCTTCCTACAGATTTCTTAACCCACAAGATCTTCTGGAGCCTAGCAGAACCTGTGTTAAACAACAAAAGGCAAATACGACCTTCAGCAAACATGGAGGACCCTGAGAAGTAGCTCTAGGTTCCAAACAAGTAAGTTCTCTGTTCTTTTTTAATCAATAACTCAAGTAACTTTATTCTTCTCAAAGCTCTCTGATGCAGTTTGACAGGTTTTGTCAGTTTAAAAGGACAACCTCACCAAACAAATTTCAGCAAAATACAAATAGAAGTTATTAAGGCATGTGTCTTCAAGTTATAAAGGTGTGAGCACAAGTGCATGCTATTCAATTTCTCTCTCAAGCTGCCTTTCATAGTTTTAAAGATACTTTTCATTGTGGAAGAACATCTGTCACAGTCATTGTGATATAAATACACTAAAACTTATGTATTCATAAATACAAAAAGTTCTTGTGAGTTCCAGGGAGTCAAATTGAAGGATCCACCTTAAACAGGTCAGATATACCCCTCTTAATTCCCTGGTCCTAAATTTTATTTTTCCTAAGTTTATCTTGGTTTTCCGTTCTGCCAATACCTTAAACAGGTGTAAGAGGCACCAGATATTTCCATACCACAAACGCCAGACAGGAGAAAAGACAGCAGCTACCCCAAGATGAGGTCAGCACCCATCTTTTTCAGGTTCCCCCCACGACGATACCCACAAATAAGCAGGAAGCAGTCTTGAAAATACACCAACCCAATTCCTTTAACCTATTGGGCTTAAACTTTCACCTTTTTATTATAAAAAAAGAGATGGGAATGTAATGATCTATCTTGTCCCTTTAAGAGACAGCCCCTCCCACTTCTTCCCCCATCTGCCAAGGCAAACAGATCTTTCTTCTGCTTCTAGCCTGAGATCTTTCTTTTCCATCTCTCTCCCAAAGACGATAGCTTCTATTCTCTTCTCTTCTCTTCTCTCCTCTCTCTCTCTGTTTCTCTCTGTGTTTCTGTCTTTCCCTCTTCCCTTTCCTTTCCTCCCATAACCCACTGAATAAACTATACTCAAACCCTGTCTCCACATGACGTGCCTATCCATCTCTGTTTCTCATGCCCCACAGCTCTTCATGGGATTGGCTGACCCGCCAAGGTCTCTCACCTGCCCCATGGCTCCCTAACTGAGACTCACTGCCCCTCGTGGCCTGCAACCCACAGCTGCCCCTCAGGGAATGGTGTTGTTTTATTTTTACCATTACAATAAGGAATTATACAATGTTGTAGGATAATCCTTAAGAATGTCCTGAAAAGTGAAATGGACCAACAATAATAATGAATAAACATGATGAAAAGAAGAAACATGATGAGGATTAACTGGAGCTTCCATGTGGTGGTTTGAACAGGAATGGCCTCCATAAACTCGTGTGTAAATGATTGGCCCATAGGGGGTGACATTGTTAGGGGTCACGGCATTGCTGGCTTACATATGGCCTTGCTGGAGGAAATGTGTTACTGTGAAGGTGGGCTTTGAGGTATTATATACTCATGCTGGGCCTAGTAGGGCAGTCTTCTGCTGTCTGTAGATCAAGATGTAGAACTCTCAACTCCTTTTCCAGTACCATTTATACGTGCACACTCTCAGGCTTTCTGCCATGGTATTAATGGAGTAATCCCCTGAAATTGTGAGACAGACAAAATTAAATGTTTTACTACATAGGAGATCTCTTGGTCATGGTGTCTCTTCCCATCAAGAGAAACAAACTTTGATAGGGAGTCAAGCAGAGGGACATAGGCCTGATGCAAATGACAGTAATTAAAATATAATAACTGGTTTTATTCAAACGATGAGAAAAGGGACTTTAGTCTGTCAATGTTCATTTCAAAAAGAATGATTCCAGTAGCATACAGACATCCCAAGACCCTGGAGAGACTTTCTCAAAATAAACAGCAGACTCATCAGGTTCATAAGGCTGAGAAAACACATTAAACTCAATTTGGTCTAATGTAAAATCGCACTGAATTCCATTATTAATTAGGAAAGACCTCTAGCTAGTATAGCTAAATAACAGCTCTGATATCCTCATGTCTCTCTGCTTCTTAGGCTACAGAGAAATCAGAGGATATTTAAGTTTTCTGGGGAAAGCAAGAGAGTTGTGCAGCTTTGTTCTGACCCCTGATTGACTTTGGCTTTCCACTATTCATTCTCTCTCATTACTCAAAAAGAGAAGAGAATGGAAGGACATTCAGCATTGAGAGAAGTAAAGTCCTTCCTTTTCTCTCCATCCTTTATAGCATAAATTGTAAACCAAAATCAGGAAAGATCATGACATAACCCTGCTCCTAAAGCCATTGAATTATGAAAGATAAATGTTTAAATCCTGAAAATCTACAATATTTAAAGATGGTGTTTTTTTTTAAAAAAAAGTTATTATGATCAATATCATTATTATTTATCACTCATCAATTGACCTTGTCCCTCTGCATTTGTGAGGATAGCAAGAGGGTCAGGCACATTGCAGACAGTTTGCACTCTGATAAAGCATCATGGGAACAGTTTAGATTCAAGCACAGCAGCTCCATGGGTTGAGAAGATACAGGGCAGTTACAAACGCATCATATTTTAATTGATTGTCTTAAGAAGGATAGCTTTTTTGATTTTATAATTGGCTTTTGTGACAACTACCTATTTGCATAAGCCTGGTTGTAAAGTGTAGAAGAATTGGAAATACTCTTGTCATGTGTCTTGCAAATCACATTTCTACATCATTACAAAGCACATATGTATCGGTCCCCTGTAAAACTGGGTATCCTTTACGTTAGGCTGTAACATCTAGTGGCATTGTAGAGTTTTTTGTTTTGAGTTGTGGCAGTCCCTTCTGGAGGGAAGAAGGAAGCTTACTGGACTCAATAAGTTCTTGAAACTTTCAAAAACTAGGGAGCTTAAAGAGGTACAAGTTTCATGACACTGAACCCTGGATTGTATAAGGAATAAGTAATTGGAGACAATGGTGGAGCTGCCTTCCAGCATGTTTCTATAAGTAACCCAACACCCTTGTTGTTATTAGCAACCACAATAAAGATGTCTACTCACACCCGGGCGGTGGTGGCGCACGCCTTTAATCCCAGCACTCGGGAGGCAGAGGCAGGCAGATCTTTGTGAGTTTGAGACCAGCCTGGTCTACAAGAGCTAGTCCCAGGACAGGCTCCAAAGCCACAGAGAAACCCTGTCTCAAAAAACCAAAAAAAAAAAAAAAAAAAGATGTCTACTCACCCAGACAGACTCTGGTGAAGTAATTTATTTGCTCTGACATAGATGTCTTATCTGGATTGCAAAGATATTTGTTAATATTTCATGAGAAAAAAATAAAAACTGTGACTATATAGAAAATGCCTGCTTGACACTGATTTTTAAAGCCTTATCTAAATTAGTTTTATATAGTAACTAGATCAATGGTATATAATTTGCCTTTTGATGTCAGAATGATTATTGTTTCCAATACCATGTTACAATGATACAATTTAAAGTGTTAAATTTTCTAAATAAATCTCATATTTAGGTAATCTTTAGCATGCTGTTTGCTGCTAAATCAGTTATTTAATCTAATTACTTCTTTATAGTATAGTTAAGTAGGCATTTATTAAAAAATGTATTTGGTATATTAGGGGAATCTACTTAATTGTCTAATTTCTTTTGCTGATACACATTTAATTCTCCACCAGTACTAAAATTTTTGGGTTAGATAGTCCAACATTTCTGGGTAGTACGCTTCCATATTTAACAACATCTACATTAAAAATACTTCCTGCTTTAGTCAGAATCTTTGTGTGTGTATGTGTGTGTGTGTATGTATGTAAGTGTGGTGTGTAGGGCAAGGATGTAGGTGTGTACATGTGAGTATGGTTATATTTGGTCATTTTTTTTCACAGGAATATTCAAGTTGACCCTGGATGTCTTTCTTTATTCCATTGTAATTTTTAAGACATGGTCTCTCTTTGATCCTGGAGCTTAGCAATTACTTGTTGGTAAGCAAGTGCCTGGGATCCTCTGGTCTCCATTTTAAAGCACCAGGGCTAATGATGCATGTACTGTAATGATTCTTACTCATTTTGGGTTCTTCGGGCCAAACCCATTTCCCATTTCTTGTGTCTCAAGCACTTTACCCACTAAGTCAAAAACTCAGCCCTTTACTCAGAATCTCTGTAAACTGATCAAATCTGTATCTTGACACTTGTTTCATTATGACATTAAGCACAATATTACAACAAATGAAGTCTATCTTTTCCTTAATAGAGTAGAATTTTGTAGATTTTAGATGTTTCATTCTAAAGAGGCTTAACTTATATATATATATATATATATATATATATATATATATATATATAAAAACAATGGCCAATTATTTTACCTAAATGAAATAAGCAAAAAAATGCAATGACATGGCTCATATAAAAAGGAAAAGTCAGTATACGTATAACTCATGTATCTTAAACCAACTATATATACAACATATTTCTAAAAATATAGATCTATAAAATGTTGGACTGGGTAAATATTAATGCTAATCCTTGCTTCCAAATGTAGACCGAATAAAGATGAACTTTAAAGTGTACCCTGCCTCCCTTGTTTATGTAAACTATACTAAATGATCTTGCTTTCTCATGTAAAATATAAACTTCATTGAAATTCAGATTGAAGCAATTAATATAAATGAACACATTTAATCCATAGTTCTACATCTTTTTAAGAAACATGTATAAATACAAGAGAGATTTCTAAAATGATTCAATATTTTCAGTATTTATTAATTAGCATGAAAGTTCTTTAGAAATACAATGTTAGAAATCATTAGTAAACTCTATTTATTAAAGCAATAAAATGTGTTAAGCAGACTTACGATAATAAACATAAAACTATCCAAATTTACTGGTAGAGTGGTTAGGCAGTAGCTATAGATGCCTTCAAATTGGATGGTAGCATAAACGAGAAGGCCCTATGCACCCAGGTGGATTGTAGGGATAGAAGAAAAGTGGAAAGAGAAAGGTGTGGGGACAGTAATCTGAATTTCTCTGTTCTTTGTCTTAGTTGCTGACCCCACACTCACCAGTCAGAAACCATACTAAAAAATACCTTGTTTTTCTGGCCTGTTTGCTCAAAATTATTTTACATCTGTTTAAGTATGTTTAACTGTGACTTTATAATTCCAGAAGTGTATGTGTGTGTGTGTATATATGTGTATATATATATACATATATATACATATATATGTATATATACACATACATACATATATATATGAATACACAGAGGAATTGTCAGTAATAAAATTTTTAATATTTTTCAGTAGGGTCAAATATGTGATATGGCCCCATAGAATTTCAAACATTCAGTTTAATGTATCTTATCAATCCCTTCTGGGCAATGAGTAAAAACCAATGGCTACTAATTGGTTATTTTTTATCATACACAAGTTACACAAATTTTATGTATGAAAAAATTCTAATCTATAAAATGAACTTAATAATATTTTGTAGTATTGATTTTGTAAGATGTTGTAAATAGGTGGAGAGGTTTAGGTTGTGTTCTCGCACCCAGTTCCCAGCCCCCAGCCTCCGGCCCGCTCAGCCGCTGGTTGCTTGCTTATGCCCGAAATAACCACATGAGAACTGTATTAATTTAAACTCTGCCTTGCCCATTATCTCCAGCCTTTTCTTGGCTAGCTCTCACATATAAACTAACCCATTATAAAAGTCTGTATGTCACCACGAGGTGGTGATCTTACCGGACTATTCTAAGATACATCCATCTGCGGCGGGAGCCTCCTGGCGACTGGCTCTGAACCAGTGTTCTTCCCAGCGTCCTCTTTTCTTTTCCCTGCCTATCTAAGTCCTGCCCTATCAAATGGCCCAGGCAGCTTTTTTATTTAACCAATCAAAGCACAGAAATACAGATGAACCCTCCTTCAGTAAGATATTTTGTTTGAAACACTAAATCCATTTGTTAAATCAGTATTTTCTCTGCTCAAAGAACTCAGAAAACCATTTACTATTATTCTAAATGCTCAAGCTTGATGATAAGGATATTTATTCATAATAGTATTCAAATTTATATAACTTTTATAGTATAATAAATTCAATTTGCCTCTTTTACTCTATATTTTAGCTGTATAATTTACGTTTGGGTCATGGTGCTAGCTTGCTGGCTAGCACTAATTTGATGCTGCTTTGACTCTACATTTAAGCACAGTCCAATCTAAGATTTTGATTCATTGATAGAAATCATACTACTTTTATTTATGGTTTTGAGCAGTCTCCAAACATATCAATTTAAAGTAACTGAGACCTTATTTAACAAAGTGGTCTGATACTAATTAAATACAAAATCCCAGAAGGTGTGGTTTATTAGAGACACAAGTAAATTTTATGTTTCCCCCCCATCAATCCCTTTTTGTGGGTCCATATCCTGACTCTTCAGTCTTCTATCTAGTTCTGTCTCCTCCACTACATCTAATACCCCCTGCCTTAACACCTACACACTCTGTCATGTGAATGGCAATTTCCATTAATCAAGGTATGTTTAGATGAATTGTCTTCTATGGAAGTAGAATCCGGATGACTGTCTACCTACATTTTCTTTCATAAATTCCAAAGCCTCTCTCATCAAACACAAAAAGAAATAAAGTAGTTCTACACCACTACAGACAAAATGATTGCAGTTATTTCTTAGGAGTCTTGAGTGGAGCTGAACTTTGCAGTCACTGAACAATCTCTAATCCAACCGGTATCTTGCCTTGGATGTAGGGTCTTCTGCCCTGTGTCTTTCTCTATATTTATGAGTCAATTAATTGGCTCTGTTATATTTTGGTAATACCCTTTAAAAATGTGTAATGACACAGATGTCTTTGGCCTGCTCTGGTTGAAGTTAAACATCGCCTTTCTAATTTCTACTTCCAGAGAAGCTATGTGACAAATGACATGGTAATTTCCCTATTTCTCCATGTTCATAAAACATTGATAATATGATTTTTACCTTCCCTTTGTTCTCAATTAAATGAAATGCTCCAATACAATTAACGTGCTCTTGCGATTTAGGTTGCCTTTAGAGGTTTCTCTTGTCTCTGATTAACAGCATTTCCCATCCATTCTCAGACCCCCCGAATGCTATTCAGAATGTTCCATTATGCCTGCCAGCTATAAATACAATTGTGAACCAATATCATTTTAATTGTTTCACTAATAACTTGTTTTAAATGATTCAACAGTCATCAGGAAAGATAAGTGCTCTTGTACCCTGCAGGCTTATGGGCATGATGGTATGAGGCCATGTGGAGAGCTGTATCAGAATAATGAAACCTTATGCAGAAGATAATGACAAAGCACTCACATTGCTGTAAAGATAAATGAAAACAGTAGATCTTCTTTGCTCAGTAATATAACATTCATTTCTCGCTCCCATTTCAATCATTAGACCTTCCAAACAGATTAATGCCCAAATACACATAAGCAACATGTCCCATCGTAACAGCCATATGCTCCCATTTTTACAGGCAGACTGTGAATGATGGAGTTAACGAGCTTTACAAATGCTCTTGTTAATTAACAAAAATTGTTACTTTCTCATTTGAGGGGGGTTTATAAATTAGACTTAATTACACCAGATAATTGCAACTGCCAGGCATGAGCAACTCCTTCTCATTCCGCTCTTTCAGTGGCAAATCAACAATTGCAACCCCTGCCTGCTTGTGTGGATGAATTCAGTAAGCAAACAGCCCTTTTATGTTAATGGTTTACTGGCATTCATGGGTCTGGCAGGAGAAATGTGCTGGGGGAGGGTTTGCTAATGGCAGCACATAATCACATTAATTAAAATATAACTGCCATTTAAAGATTTGTAGTGTGGAATTAGAGCATGTTGGGAACTGAGGAAATCAAGCTAGAGAGCATATTAGCGCCATCAGTCTGTGCTCCCTTCACGGCAGTCAGCAACCTTGTGTGTCATAAATGTAATTTATGGGTGGTATTTGCTTTGAAATACATGTTTTTAGTTCACATATTAGAATGTACAAATTCATCCACTTCAGGATGCTCTGAATAAATTCACTAAAAGTTGAGACCCATTATATACTTTTAACAAAAAAGCAACAATGATTTTTTTTAATTCTAACTTTAATATTTTTTAATAGAAAAACCAAACTGTCTCCTTTTCTGAAGGCAAATTTCAGACAGACTGTTACAAACTGTGGTCCCTTTGTTATGCTAAGATAATTCCATGCAATTTTATTGAGTTCTTAATAAACATGATCCTCAATTTTGTTCCTTTGTTCTGAAGAGGTTTAGTGGAAGCTGCTAAATGCTTTAAAGTCGGGCACACACAGAGAAGACAGTTGAGGAAGTAACTTGTGAAGTTTCTCATCAGTCTCTCTTTGGGATCCACTCATTAGTTTTAAAGCTGTCCTTGTTCTAGATCAGTCCCATTTGTACCTCACCTACAAGGAGGCTATGAATGTTCCCAGGATAAATTGCTGAGGGGCCATGACAATACCCAGGGGGATAAAGCCTAATTGATTCTTAATAATGTCAAAGGATTCTAGTTTCAGGAACTAGCTGACTGTGACCAAATTCCTTGCCACTAAGCCTTATACCTTCATCTGAGTGAAAACTTAACAGTGAATTATTTTCATTCATTTAATCCATCCCAAAGTACCTATAAGGATCCTAAAGCTATAGTACTAACTTTATACAGGATATTGACTGAAATACAGTGGATAGGAAGGACTCTTGGAGACTATTATTTCTGTAAATTTTTCAGATACCTTTACAAAACCAATGAGTTGAGTATGTTACAGCTAAAAACTGAGCCTTCAACCAACAGTCCAGCCAAAAACAAAAGATATCTTTTCATGTAGAGTTCAGAACCACAGTCCATAGTGCTGCCCACATTTAAAGTTTGTGTCACGGAGGATTCAGTGTTTCCAGGAGCCAAGGATGACTACTGCTGTATCATAAGCTTGCAAGATATCAGAATTCCAAATATGTGGCCATTGTGGAAAACTTTCATGTAAAATGAAAGAAAACTGCAAACTAACATGAAAAACATGGTACGACGACAATGTTTACAGGTGTTAGGTTGACAATGTCTCTCCATTTTCTTACTTATTTAGATTTAACTGGCCTGTCATTTTAGAATAAATATTTAGTTCAGGGTAATATTTTTACCTCCAAAGCAAGTCATTAACTCTTCTTTGACTTAATGTGTAGATCTTGTCTTTATTCACATGTATAACCTAAAAGAAAGAGAATTAATAAAATGTCATTTCCACTGTTTCCAGTCTGTTTCCATAGACTTTGATGGACAGCTATAGGTTGTGATTAACATGCAAGGATGTTATGGATAAACTTGAGAGAAGTAACTACATTGTGTAACTTTTCACCCTTTTCCCTTAAATTCTTCCTGTACTCTATGAGAATAACTAAGGACATCTTGCTTTGGGATTTTGTTTGGTTGTGGTTGGCCCGGCTTTTACTATTTTTGTTATTGTTGTTTTATTATCATGTTTGTTTAATTTAGTTCAAAAACCATATATTTTTATATTGTAAACTGGGCCCGGAAAATTTTTATTATCATGTTTGTATAATTTAGTTCAATAAACATATGTTTTTTTCTTGTCAACTGGGCCCTGAAAAAAAATCACATTTGAAAAATCTGAATTGAGGTTCTAGTTCTTCCCATTGTAATAACCAATTGGGTCACTTTACTTAATTGCTGTGTTGCTGTAGGTGAGGTGTGAACCTCTTTCATTCCAGGTTCTGAATCTACTCAACTGTGTGTTTCCTCTGGAAAAGAATCTGGTAGTCCATGAATTGACTGTGTAAAAACTTCAGTGTAGTGGCAAGAAGACAAGTAGTCAAAATTGGGGTCTGTTTTCATAGTGCTTCTCTGAGAAGTGGGGTTTGGGGAAACTATTCATAAAACTGAAGGTCCCACACAAACGTTTTCAGGGTGTTAATTTCATGAATAATACTACTTTCATATCCTTCAGCAAATGACATTCTGTTGATATACAGCAGGCACTTAAGATATATTTATTCAAAGTATACACAAATGAATGAATTCCTTTTTCTATTTTCCCAGAGATAAAAAAGACTCCAACTTACTGTTATAGTTTGGCATTTAAGCTAAAGGAAATTTTTACCTGCAACATTGCATGTTCCACTAAATGTTAAAAGACAAGGCCAAGTTTCCAGTAATGAGGCTGGGAAATGCCATCACTCCACAGGCACTGAAGCCAGGCTCATTGTGATTCAGCACTGTAGTATGGGGATTTGAGGTTTTCCATTTAGTGCTATCATTATTGTTTTCCTATGAAATGGGGACTGGAATTAGAAATACCCACTTGCTAGCTTTCCCGGAGTTTTTTTGGTCTGGGTTTGAATAAGTGGTTTCTTTGGACCCTTATGACATCTAGGTCCTGTGTACCAACTGTCTCCCTCATAGAAAATTTGCAAGTGATTATGACTGTCAGGCTAGTAAAGGAAAGATTTATTTTCCAAATCTGAGTATGAAGCTGAATACCTGTAAATATAACCCTCATACTTTGAAATAAAAAATGAAAACGAAATTAACCTCTAGTTGTTTATGGTGTTAGCTCTATCTTTCACACTATTCTAAAGGATTTTGAAATAGACAAGTTTAAAATGTGCCTAACATGATCACAAAGTCAGATGCACTAGGCTTTACATCACCAGTGATTTCATACTGTGAACAAAAGCACAATAAAGTATAAACAAGTGTTAAATGAAAGGCAGCAATGATTAAGAAATACAACGACAGCTGATCCAAGCTCTTGATAGCTCATAGACTCTAGACCAACAGCTAGGTAGACTGCATTAGACCAAACTAGGCTCTCTCCATATGGGCATGATGTAGCATGGTCTGTTTGAGGGGCCCCTGGCAGTAGAACCAGTATCTCTCCCAAATGTTTGAACTGGCTTATTGAAGCCATACCTTATAATGGATGCCTTGCTCAGCCTTGATGTAGGGAGGTGGGGCTTGCTCCTGCCTAAACTTAATTTGCCAGGCTTTGCTGACTCCTCATTGGTGGCCTTTGTAAATGGAGAATGGGCTTTCATTTCCTGACCACACAAACCTGAATAATCACGTAAAACTATATTAATTACAGCTGTTTGACCAATGCCTCAGGTATATTCCTAGCTAGCTTTTACATCTTAAAGAAACCTATTTCTATTAATCTGTATATTGCCCACCAGGCTGTGGCTTACTTGTAAGGTTCTGGAATTCTTTTCCTTTGGCAGAAACATTGTATCTCTGAGCCTTGCTTTCTTTCTTCTGCTTAGATTTTCTGCCTTGCTATATTCTGCTCTGCCATAGGCCAAAACAGCTTCTTTATTAACTAATGGTAATAAAACATATTCACAGCACACAGAAGGGAATCCTACATCATCTCCTTTTTTCTGTCCAAATAAAAAGAAAGATTTTAACTTTTACATAGTAAAATTACACATAACAAAATTGATATCATGTAAGAATATAGTTGCAATATTTCTCTATGATTGAAAATTTTCATATCTAATTTATTTTTAACATAGCTAACAAAGGCTGTAACTATATATGTCTTCAACTCCATCAAAGATCCCAGAAGGATACAATATTACCTAAGTAAACAGAAAGTGAATTGTAAGAAACTTCCAAAACTCTAAAATTGACAGAGGACATCTGGCTGCTTAGACAGTCACCCAAAGTTCCTCTGCAATGATGGGCATCTCCATCTTTGGCCTACAGGCCTAGAATATCTGACAGATCTTTCTGTGAAGCAAGACATTCTGACAGGTTTTCCCCAGATTCTTTATTAGCCAAAGGTAAAAAAAAAATACTCACAGCATATGGAGGGGAATCCCACATGAGGTCTTACCCTTTCTGAGGAGTGAATGAAGCATGGGCTGAAGGGAAGGTGGTAAGGGGTGCGAAGAGGGGAGAGAAGGGTATTGTGCCTGATATGTAAAATAAATCGAAATTCAAAATTAAGGAATTTTAAAGAAAAATAGGAAATTCTTTTGAAAGCTGAAGAAAATTAAAATGTAACAAAAACTATAAGAATAACTCATCTCATTTTGTTTGTCTGCTTATTTAGGGGTTTTGCTTGTTTGTTTTAGTTTTGACCTTACATGTAGCTCTCCAGGTCTTCAGTTACTATCTTAAAAGACCAATGAGTCAATACAAAGTCATATGGCATCAAATTCTCTACCATTACTAAAAGAGCTTCAATCCTGATTTTTATAACTTTTAGTTCTGGCATCATTCTAAACTGGAGAGCTCCTCTAGAACTGTAATATTATAAACTGTATTATCTTGCACATAAGATAAACTAAGAATAAAAAGAGAAAATTCTGTCTATGGAGATGTGGTGATGCTATACATAAGAACATTCTCCAAACAGGTATCATCGATCTTCTACTCTGTTTCATGTTTTGAGTTCATTGTTTTCTTATTTCACTTTTGTTGAAATGTTTTCAGATTTGT
>JAQHUG010000083.1:4600315-4641510 GCA_028555095.1 Dicrostonyx torquatus | reverse complement strand
TCATTGGTCATTGTTATCTCTCAATATCAATGGATTCAATTCCTTGATTAAAAAGACACAGACTAATAGAGTGGACAAGCAAACAGAATCCATCATCCTGTTATATATAAGAAACAGACCTTAATATCAAAGGTAGACATTACCTCAGAGTAACGGTTTGAAAAAGATTTTCCAAACAACATGCCTTAGAAAAAAGTTGATGTAGTCATTCTAACGTCTAACAAAATAGACTTCCAACTGAATCAAAAGTGACAGTGAAGAACACTTCATACTCATCAAATGAAAGAACCACTTAGATAATCTTCCAATTGTCAACGTCCATGTCCCAAACACAAAGACACCCATACTTGTAGAGAAAACATGATTAAAGTTTAAATCACAGATTGACCATCATGCATTAATAATAGGTTCTCCACTCTCAGTAATGGACAAGTTATAAAGACAAATACTAAGCAGAGAAATGCAAGAGGTAATAGACACTATCAAACTAGTGAACCTAACAGATATCTACAGAATATTTCACCCAAACACAAAACAATGTACCTTCTCAGCACCTCATGGAAACTTTTCTTAACTTGTCCACATTCTCAGTCACAAAGCATGTCTCAACACATGAAATAAAATAGAAATAAATCCCTGCATATGAGACCACCATAGATTAAAACTGAATTTCTAAACAACAGAAACAAACAAACAAAAAAGGCATACCAATTTATGGAAACTAATCAGTTCTATACTCAATGACAGCTAATGGGTGATGGAAGAAATTAAAGGCTTCCTAGAATTCAAAGAAAATAAATGCACAGCATACCCAAACATATGAAAATAATGAGTATACCTTGAGTAGAGACTTCTAGAACAGTGAATTTACAGGGAAAGAATGTGAGTGGATGAAGAAGATATAGAGAATATAAAGCATTTACTCAGAAATTGATCTTACACTAGATAGGTATAAAGATTTCTCAAAATTCAGTGGCATGTTACATAGATGTTTTATTTTGCAGACGCACAAGCTGATCTTCAAAGGTACAGCTCTCAGAGGGCAGTTTATCACTTCATAGTGCTGCAGTACAATATCATAATGACACCAGGACCTACTTGGTGAGTGCACATATCTAAGAAAAAAACGGAAAGACTAGCTTTCAGAGCGCTCTACAGCTCTTTCTCATTTGTGTCACAGAGTCACTGCACCCAAGAGAGAAAATATGAACAAGAAGTTATACTCAAACAATAATAATTTCTCAGAATGTCACACAGATATCTTTGTGTGGAAGTGATTTGCTAAAGCACATGTTAGGAGGCTTGTATTCTTCCACGTGCTGGATTCCAAAGGCAGAACAAACCATGATGTTGGTCTTGGATTTCACTTCCTTTCAGTTATAAAATCATAAGTTGATGATGAACAGTTAATAAGTTTGACCATGATAGAAGTTGAATTCGTAAATAGTAAGGAAATATTAGCTAAACAACACAAATTATTACAGTATAAGCAAAGAATACCTTGCAAATTATTTATTGATAATTAAAATTGTATAATTTCTGAAAAATAAGTTTCCAACATTAATAAAAAGGAAAATATAAATCCTAAGACACCTGACACAAAGACTAAAGTGATACAAATTTAAAGGTCAGAAATACACATGTGTTTTTCCTATGCTATATCCAACTGGAGAACAGACCTTATGAATTGCTATCTCCAAACATCAAAAGTTATCTGCATACTTATATTTTAAGAATTGACATTATAATCCCATGGAAACTGAATTACTTCATTTCCTACAAGTAATGTTCTTATTTGTAAGTATCAATAAAAGAATATATTATTCATTATTTTAGATAATGTTTAATTTAATTAAAGTATTTTAAAATTGTAAATATTGTCAAGTAAGCAAAAACACCTATACCACTTGCAATCTGCCTTCCATATTACCATGTTTATGTTGATTCTGTTCTGTTGATAAACTTTGCTTAGGACAGACTTCCTCAATTTTATGATGATTCAGCCTTCACTGTTCTTTTGAGCTAGACTACTAATGATGCATTTGTACTTTCAGAACAGTTGCTACAGGGTAGCGGTTTGAATGAGAAATACTTCCCATAGTCTCATATATTTATCAGGAGTTTCTAATCTTGCCCTGTGTTTGGTGTAGGCTCCAAGCTTTCTGTTTTAACTCAGTTACCTGCTCTGATGTCCCATTGCCATACATATCCTCCACCACAGATTCTCCCACTGGAACCCAAATCTTAATTAGACTTCTGTACGTCACTTTGTGTCATGCAACAAAGAAACAACTAACACAATTGCCACTTGAGGATTTGATTTCATTTTGCATAAGTTTAATTTGCATATGAAGCATTTTTTATGTTGATTTCAATTTAAAAACTAATACAATTATTCAAAGTTTTGTGGTTTCAGATAAAAAAATAATTCTATTTTACATGCTGTAAAATGGAGCATACTTTTTGGTTTTTGCATTGAAGTTTTGGTTTCATTTTTTTGAAACCAAAATTATACTCAGGAATTTTTATTTTAACCTTTTGAAGAAAGATTTGGTTATCAGATTAAAACTTACTTACTATTTCAGTTTCTTCCATTTTGGAAAGAAAACATCAATTATGAAACTTTCTGGACTTAAAATAGAGCTGTCCTTGTGAACAATTTTATAAACAGTAGGCAAGGTAAAATAGCTAGTCTTTGTCACATATACAGCTTAATGTATTACTCAAAATATTTCACCATTAGTCACTCTTTATTGCTTTTGTTGTTAATTGTTATACAGTAATAAAGAGAAAGGTAGTTTCTTATAGCTGCACTGCTTATTTAAAAACTATTTTCCTAATAAGTACCATATGTAAAGCTGAATCATTATTGTTATAATTACTACTATCACTTTTTAATATGTAGCCTTTCCCTATGTCTAGTCTATTTGCTCAAATAAAATCATTTTAGATCACACTCAGCCTTCAGTGACAGCTGTTCTGTTTCTCAGGAAACAAAAATCCATGTCTTGGACAAAAGATAGAGGAAACGCATTGACTCCCAAGGTGGAAACACTTCAGACGATCTATGCATGCAAAGCTTTTGTGCTGAAACAAGAAGCTAAAAACAAAAAGCAATAAAATAGGGAAGCAGCATTCTGCTGTGCGTCAGGTTTGAAGCCTTGCATCAAGAGTGAAAACGTAGGATAACTTGTCTGTCAAGGAAACAGTGTCTTAATTCAAATTGCCAATAGTGAAGGAATTCGCTTGATCTTCATTGTATCCATGTGGTACACAAGTCACAGAGTATCCTAAGAATTTACTTTTCTTCACTCTGGAGCTTATCTTCCATCTAAGCAGCCATTTTGAAATGATTGTTGGTGTCAACAGTTCAAATTACAGTCATTTTCCATCCTCAGTGCAGGCTGTAAGGTGGACACGGCTTCCTAACAAATCAAAGCACAAAGTAAGGTTGGAATTTCAAGGTTCCATTTGAATTTTAAATTTTCCCAAGTAATTTTTGTTTGTTCTTTTAGTATTTTGTCATATCAGTTTGATTCTATTCTTCTGAGAAACTGAACTAACCACTACATGAACTTAATGCTGAAAGACTCAGCCAATATTTATGACAATATTTATGACCTTCAATTGTGTATCATATGTATGTATATAATACATATATTATATATGAATTTTGGTATACCTACATTCATATTTTTACCCACATTCATTTTTGACATTTAACTCAAGCCAACCTAATATAAGAATGCATAAAAATTTATTTTTGCGATACTTAGAATCAGAACTGTAGGATGGCAATTAGTTCACTAACTTGCCTAAAAACTTTCAAGGGCTAAAGTCTTTGGGAAAATAGTTTAATATATTTTAACATCTAATCACATGTTATTGGGCTATTCTGGTTTTCATACTGACTCAATTTGGTTTCCATAACTTACATGTGACTGAAAATTGTGGACATGCTTTTAAAATATGTATATAACCTTATAATTAGACACATGAGTATCATATCCATATATCAGATTTTATTCTGCTATTTTTTAGATTTTAATGTAAAGTGTATATGACTTTTAAATAACAGAATAACTTTTTTCTATTTTTTCTTTGATTTTATCATTTGTTATAAACATTGTTTTATTCTCTTTTAACAACCTGAATGGATTACACAATTCATCATTTTCTTTTCAAAACAACTTAAGAATTTTTTGTAGGTGATTCTGATGGCTGAGGGTAATCAAGAATTAACAGAACAGTTGCGGGTTTTTAACTGTTTGAATGCAGGACATCTCTACAAACCCAAAGTAACTCAAATAAGTCAATATATGACTCATATCATTTGATGACAATGTAGAAGATTTATGTATGTAATATTTGATTATTCTTACTTTGTTAAAAGAACTCTTTTAAAAAGTCACAAAAACCCTTTGGGAGAGTTACATTAGCCTATCTATTTTATAATGTAATGTACTCTGATAACCATGAATAACATCTTGACTTTGACATGAGAGTACAAGATCCTTTGTGCTGATTTAAAAGCACAGCTTTGGCCTGGGCAGCCTATGCCCAGCCGTCTTCTCATTTCTGGCCACAAAAGGATATGCAAACTGCTGGTCAATTTTAGTTCAGTACTAGCATCCACGTAGATACTCTGCTAGTCATTATGCGCTTGTTTCTGACCTTAACCTTCATCTTTACATTTCTTTCTCAAGACACTTTATCTCCTCAGTTACACAGTTACCTGGTAAGTATACTTGTTCAAAATTTTCTGTTTCTTATTTATCACATCTTTGTGTGAAAGAGAAGAAAAAAATGAACCTAGGAAGAGATATTAGAGCGCTCAGGAGCAATGCAGCCAGAGTTTAGAATGAGCACTCCTGACATATCTGGTATAGATTGCTCAAAAGTCCAAGCTGCTAACCTCCTTTTCACTGGAGGCTGTTCAAATCCCTAAAGAATGGCACAGCTTCATTTTCTCTACTGAAAATTCAGTAATTATTCAAGAAAAGTTTGTGAAGAATAAAGTCACAAATTCTTTGTATTAATTTCAATCAACAAAGTGTTTTAAGATGGTACAAAATTAATATCTTCGTTATTATTATGTGTATGTGTTCATACTTATATAAGTCTGTATGTTTACTATATAGCTTTTGTTTATTGTTTATGTGATATAGTTTTGTATTTTAAAAGCATATGTGTGTTTTCAACCATTTGAGCCTAGTTTTGTTAAAAAGATTAGATAGAGACATATTAAAATATTTTATTTGAATATTTTCAAAATTAATAGAAGTATGAGATAAAAAATGTATAATAAGATTTATGAAAAATTCTTTATTTAGACATGCTGAATTTGGAGAAACTTTAAATTACATGTGATCAATTCAATAAGATGTAGTCATTAAAAAATTTATACTTTGAGAGCTTTTAAAAAACCTATTACACTCTACAGGAAATAATAGCAAGAATAAGATAAAATTCTATGCTTTTAGGAGATTTTCAATAATTGTGTTTGTACATTGTGCAGCTGAAACTCATAGTGTTTCTTCTTGTATGACTTAAATATCGCTTAATATACTTTATTTAGGTTTAGTTGAAAAGTTTTAGTACTCTTTTCCTTGATATTTTTGGGAAAATTCCAGACTTTTTTCTGACACTTCATTTTGGGTATGTTCACTAATTCATAGTAATATTTATAGTATCGATTTACTGTTCCAATCAATGACCAAAGCTTAAGTTTATTTTGTTCACATCATTGAAATGGAGAATTGCCACTAAATATTAATGCATGAAGCATAATTTTAAAAAATAAAGGGAAGCAGATGGGATCCTAAGAATAATTAATAAAATATGTATGTATCCACAGAGTAAATAATGCAAGACACAATTAGTTTATGTGTATGGTTCCCAAATTTATTTTTAAGAAACTTTAATGAACACTCTCACTCTTGTTTGTGGTATGATCTGTGTACTTGTGATTTGCTTTTTCTCCTTGCACCGATCTTTAATAGAAGCTGGGATTTTGTTTTGTTTTATTTTTTTTCCAGAAGCAGAATTCAGTGGCAAATTCTGCATTCTTTTCTAATCCCTCTTGTATCAAATTTGTGGTCATCAATTACATCTTGATGAACACTTCCCTATAAAATACAGAGAGTTGACTCACATGATTGATCTCATTGGCCTTCACACCCCTAATGGACTAAGGTTATAAAGCATAGTGACCACCTGCCAATTTTCATGTGACCTCCTAGAATCCATCTGTTTATTCTAACCTATTATTTGAAACTCACAGAAGAGAACACTTTGGGTAATGCCCATGACCTGATAAAGACATTGACCCAGTTCCCTATAATTTCCCTGTCAATACGTCCTACCAAAATGTCAGTAGCCTCCCTTTTTAGGCTTTGTCAGAACAACAAAGACAAGAACATTGACATTATGATTCTGCCATTGAAGTCCTATTTAAAATCCAATCTCTGACAGGGAAAACATGATCTCCAGAGGGAAAAAGTATGTTCTCTGCAGGTCTACTTCCACCCTGATATCCTGGGCACATTATTTCCTATCTAAATTGGTAGACAGACTAGAAGAGTATTATTCAAACATATCTCTACCACATTTAATCACAGTGTGATTGAACACATGCTTAACCCTGAAGCCAAGTGACGATTTCACCATTAACACAGTGTTTGGAAATTCTAAAATACACATAAATCCCCAATCACCATGGTGTACGGACACACAAACCAAGTAAACTCATGAAAATAGAAGTTTATTGTTCTTCAAACATAATAAATTATTTTTATCCATGGTTGAGAATTCAGAAAACTTAGCTTATGAGAATAAACTGTCTTAGTAATAGTATAGAAATGAGGTAAGTGAATCAGATAAAGATTTTTTTAACTATGTAAAAGATGAATGTAAAGTTAAATTTAGTATTCACAAGGATCTTCGATAAGCATCATGTTTCCAAACTATGACAAACAATGTTGTGATCAAGACAATGAAAATGTAGAAGTCAAGGGCTGGAGAGATGGCTCAGAGGTTAAGAGCATTGCCTGCTCTTCCAAAGGTCCTGAGTTCAATTCCCAGCAACCACATGGTGGCTCACAGCCATCTGTAATGGGGTCTGGTGCCCTCTTCTGGCCTGCAGACATACAGACAGAATATTGTATACATAATAAATAGATAAATATTAAAAAAAAGAAAATGTAGAAGTCAAAGTCATGGAGCCCAAATTGATAGGAGGAGTAAAAAGTGTCAGGACCAGCTTGCCTTGGTAGCTGCTCCAGTGCCCTCTCACGGGGGCTGAGAACTCTATTTTTGTTACATTAAGTCTTTATATTATTAAGTCTTCCTCAACCATTCTTACATTACAATACTTTTATAATTTTATTTAATAAACTTTTCTTGCCTCCTTTCCACGTGTATTTGCATTGTATGTCTACATGTACAGGAGAAAATAAACTCAAGAGGCACTGTCAAAAGTTAGCTTTAATAATCACTAGTTTTCAGTAGCCTAGGTTCCTGGTTTAAGAATGATTAGATCTTGAAAGAGCCTATTACTTTCAAATAATAGCACCACCTGTTGAGCTTCCTCCCAAATTTGATGCCATCCCTACTGAAGAAACCCATCTACTCCAGTAGGGAGCATTGTGACTGCCTTAACTTTCTAAGCTTTCTAAGTCTGTAACTTTCTAAGCTTTCTAAGTCTGTAAGTTTCGTTAGCTTTCTGATTATTTAGAACACCTAAGAGGAAGGTTTTCAATTTATAGGCAATGGCTACATCATGTTTCTCATCAATATTTCTTATTTACACTGCTTCATGATTCTGTCTGAAAAAGTCCTCTCTTCCATTTACTGTCTTCCTGAATCTATGGTTCTCCCTGGAGCTCACTGACAGCTTAGAACAACCATACACTGGGATGAGTCCTCAGCATCCTCTAAAATTTGACTGGAAAAGACATTATTAACCTCATTACTTGCAGAAAAAACACCAATAATTGCTACCTGGGTTTACCTAGCATGGTAACCATTCCTGGTAAAGATGCCATGTGACTAAGACACATCTGTATGAATGGGTTAATCATTAACTACCTGACAATGAGCATCATATTCAGTGTATAACAAAAAAAACTAATTCCATAGTTTAAGTCTGTGTCATAAAAAGGAAGCACTATTGATAATATATGACAGTTTAAAGAACACTTTATGTATTTTACAACTCATCAGTATCAAGCACTCTAAAGACATTGAAAAGGTGAGCCTTGGACACTATAAACTATAGTGGTCCAAAAAGCATTCAGTTTAGAAATGAACATTTGATCCTTGCCACCTCACTATGTTCAGAATTGCTTACTCTATCATCACATAACTGGCATGTGCCACATGTGAGAAACTCAGGGTACAGATGGATAAAACACACTCCCTTTCCTTGAAAATATTACTGTCCAGTTGGGATAAAAGACACCTAGACCCACTGTACCTTTTAAATGGCATGCAATAAAATGCTGACCCTGACATAAGAATGTTTAAGGAATTCCCAAAAGACAAATGTTCTTCACTAGCAAGAGGCAAAGTCTTCCACAGGATGCCTCTTTCAAATCTTAAAAGAATAATTAAGAATTAATAGGTGACTGAGATGAAACTGACAGGCCATTGAGATGTTTGGGCTTATCTTTAAAAATTAAATAAAATCAAAATCATTTGCAGGTGTGCAGGGTAAAATGCACATTTTCTTACTATGGGGCATATAGGAAAGAACAGAACACAGTTGGAGAGGAAGAAAGAGGCAGAATCGCAGAGGGTCTCTCAAAGCTTGCAGGTCTCAGAAAGAACAAATTGTTGTTTTAGATGACTTCAATATAATTTATAGATAGTAAGGCAAGATTAGGAATGTGAAACTAAAGTTTTAATACAAGATGCCATAGAAAAGAGAAAAAGAAAGCCTTCTGGTGTCAAGAGATTTATATTTTACTCTAAATTAATTATAATTAATTAATATATGTAATTGCATACATTTGCTTACATAAATACACAACGCACTTACCAACGAGAATGAAAGATGCGTATTTGGTAATGACTTGCCAATACATTAGGTCTGAAAGGATATAATTAGCTATCTAAAAGAGCTCTGATATGAAGATTATTAGGATATTCACTAAAGAGGCAAAAGAAAGAATATTCCAGGGGAGAGAATTGGATATAACATGTGTAGAGTGAAAAACTGGAAAACAGATCACTGTGTTTGATTCAATGAAGAAGTCAGCAAGCTGGAAAGACAGACAGCAGATGGGACTTATCCTGTGTGATTCTTTCCATGAACAGTACCTCATATTATCACCAAGAGAAACATGAACATGCCTGCCAGAAAGCTGTTGACTTCTCAAGGTCTTATGCAAATAATTTTAGTGATGGCATCAGTAGCAGTGACCCTTGTAGGGAAAATGAATGGCAAATGAAAGAAAGAGGAAAAGATGAGACTGATTCAAAGTAGCCCCAAAGGAACAAGAGAACACTGATATTTGTGAGCTCAATGGCAACTTGGTATGAACAAGGGATTACAGAAAACAGTCATAAAGTAATGTTCAACAACAAAAAGTCTCTTTAAGTTCTCTTTGCTTCCAAACTGAGTTTCTTACTCTGGCCACACTGTCTACATGCAAAGTCAGAAGTTCAATAAATGTCAGTGTCATTACCTGACATAATTCATTGTGATATACTCTTCCCTACTTAGAAATTAGGAATTTATTTAAGAGACAGAATTTAGGACTGTCCCTATATCTCTGATCGAAAGGATCAAGGGTTGAATTTTGTTCCAAAATTCTTTTTCTATGTCTTTATTCTCTGAGTATTTTATTATAGCACAATTTTAATCCAAAAAATTGATTTTAGAACTACACACTGGTATTTGACTATAAAGTTCTAACTAAAGGGGGCTGTTTAGCTGTTTCTAAGTTATTTGGAGGGGAGCCTCAGAAAGGAGAACCCAGTAATTCTTTTACTGACATCAGTGAAAACTGCTTCCTGCTCAGATCAATGCATTAAAAAGTCGGTTTTAATACATGGTGTACCTTAGTATCGACAGTAGTATACTTAGAAATAAGTACTGTAAACCTTCAGAATTTTATAAATAAAAAATTATTTAGTTATAGTTAGTGTGTGCACTATGATTATCATTTCTAGTAATAATGATCTGGGGACAAATGGATGCATATTTTTCTAATTCATAAGACTATTGTCACATGAGTGAATTAAGACATTTTATTTTCTTTAGGGCAGTACATTATCGTTTATACATACAAATAGTAATAAAAGAATAAGCCAATATTCAGAATTTATTAACTATATTATCATACCTTGCATTTATCAATCAATGAAGCATCAAAAGGCAACTTATAGAGAGAAGAATCATTGAGTTATAAATACCTTGTAAATGACTTTTTTAAATGGACTGATTTCCTGATGAGAAGAGTGCTGTGTAAACTTTGATCACAGTGCACTTTTCCATCTGCATCCCTTTCAAGTCTGGATATCTAGAGTCTGTTGCTTTTCTCCCATTAAACTGCCCTAACCTTCTCTTCAAGCCTGAACTGTACTTACATTACATAATACCCAAGGGGGAATGTGTTTCCTGCAGGGACTCAGTTCAAAAGATGCCTTTTCCACGTAAAGATCTTTAATATTTCTGAATATACATTCTTTTCGGAATGTTAGAAACCTGTTTTTCATTATGCTGTAATGGTACGTGTTTTTGCTTGGGTATCTTTGATCCCTAGTCTACCTTGCAGTCTCTTGACAGGCCGTTGAGGTACACAAGAAGCACAGTGCGCCAAGCAAAGCTCCCACCTGGACCTGAACAGGGCTGTCCTGCTCAGGAAAGAAACTCCTCCATGAACTCCCAGAAGAGCTTTCACTGGGTTGTGCATTTTTAGCTAATTATTTGTATTTAAATCCACATTTCCACAAACAAAAAGGATAAACTTTTTTTTTCTTGATGGAGTTTAAGGTAAAGGAGAAAGGGGCAAATAATGACTTGCTCAATGCTCACATTCAACTCACATTTATTTTAGTCATGATCTTAAATTGCTGTGTTTGTGGTTTTCTTAAAAATCTTTTCTTATTGTGATCCATAAGCTGTATTTCTGGCTTGGCATATTAACCAGCATGGTGTCAGTTAAGTGGTCCACACATCGATTTCCTAAGGTGACAATTTTATGTTGTGGCAGCCCATGGTTTAGGGACCTATAGATTCGGGTGGGGTTTGGAACACTCAGCGGTGAATGCTGCCGTGTAGGACAGTTAGGTAAATCGACTCTCTCTAGTAACCTCTACCATCCATTATATAGACATGGCCACTGAGAAAGTTAGATGGCATTTAACTCATTGGTATTCTGCAGAGGTTTTGTTACAAGCAATTACAAGTAAAATGGCCAAATATGTGGCCTTGAGAAAACATGTTTAATGATGCTTGTAAATGAAATTTTTTCCCTCTATGAATCACCAAATATCAAACCCAGCTCCTCTTAAAGAGGGTAATCACCCTGTCCAAATCAAATGTGCAATAATATTGGCACATGTGTAAAAAGCTTAGCACATATATGAAGCAGAAAGGTGACTGTAGTTTGACTCTATCAGGACTAATATCCATCTGCAAACTTTTCTTTGAAAACAAATAGTCAAAGAATGCATTAAGAAGTTTTAATTTCAGTGCCTCTTCATCATTAGGAAGAAATGTGATTAAATATTTAGCACTCCCAGCTGCCTGCAGAGTGATTATTATCATTCCATTATAAGATGAGGAGAAGACACAAGGAAGGATTAAATAAATTGCCTGAACACACAGCTAGATAGTGACCCAAAACGGAATTCAAATGAATGACTCACCTAAAGCATCCTCTTTACTGTTTTATGCCTTATAAAAACATACTAAGATTGGGTTATATGAAGGATATTGGGAAGAGCCTTCATGAGTTATAAGAAAGCCTGAATATAATACTCCACATTTCGTGATTTTTCATACTGAATTTCTTAATAGTGATAAGGTGCATATCTATAAATGGAGCACTTTTTAAGGAAGTCAATAACTGAAGCCTAGAAAGGTGAGAAAAAAACAACTAGAAAGAAAACATGCTTGAAGCTGAGGTCCTGAGAAGAGCTGCTGGCTTGAAATATTTCATTTTCCATGGATACATAAAATTTTATAATGTGGATGGTAATAGATGATGATTTATGAGTAGAAATTAATTAATAAAACTACTTGGCTGAAACAATATTTATATAACAAAATAGAGTTGTGTATAAAGAGTGGAAGACATCCAGTAGATCATATACTTATAAGACTATAGATTTTAATCTTTTTTGTTGTTGTTAAAAGGAAAATTTACATTTACTCCCCTTGTTCCCGGCCCTCCCGCTCCCCCACTACCCCACCGCACTTCCCCTGCTTCCTGAAGATGGGGCAGGATACCCTGCCCTATGGGAAGCCCAAGGCCCTCCCCCCTCCATCTCGGTCTAGGAAGATGTGCATCCATATAGAATAAGTTCCCAAAAAGCCAATACATGCAGAAGAGATAGGTCCCAGTGCCATTATCATTGGCTTCTCAGTCAGTCCCCATTGGCAGTCACATTCAGAGAGTCCAGTTAGGTCATATGCTCATTCAGTCCTGGTCCAGCTGGATTTGATGAGCTCCCAATAGATCAAGCACACTATCTCTGCTGGTGGGCCAGTCCCTCACGGTCCTGACTTCCTTGCTCATCTTCTCCTTCCTTCTGTTCTTCCACTGGACCTTGGTAGCTCAATCCCTTGTTTTGATGTGAATGTGGGTCTCTGGCTCTATCTCCATCATGCAAAATTTCTATGGTGACGATTGAGATATTCAACAAAGTAACTATGGGACAAGTTCAGTTCAGGCACCCACTCCTCTGCTGCCCAAGTACCTAGCTGGGACATCCCTATGAATACCTGGGCTCCCCTCTAGAGACAAGTCTCTTGCAAATCTTAAAATGACTCCTTATTCCCTTCTCCAATATCCACCCTTCCTCCATCTCCACCCTCATCTTTAACATTTAGAGAAGAATTGGAAAGACCCATAAGCAGAAGGACTCAAGAGAAGGGCAATCAGAGCAAACAGTGATGTTCAACCCAAGGTTACTGAGGACAATGAAAGAAAACTCTCTTCTTCATGAAATAGTGAGATGGGACTGCAAGAATAAATATACTTTATCAAAGTAAATATACATGTTAACAAGGTTTTCTTACCGCAACAATAAAGAACCAAGTGTTGTTACAATAATTTATTTAAATTTAAAAATCATGTTTGAAAAGACTTTTAAAAATTAGATTAATTTTTTGCCATTAAGTTGCAGCCTGCCTGCTGCAATACCTATACTGTACTTACAATGTGCCTTTCAGACACATCCCACAATGTCCTCAGGAAAAGCAAAAAGCAGACTGTGACTTCCAAAGCACTTGACTCTATCTCCCAGAACACTCCCCATTTTAAGAATACAACATAATAATAAAATTTTTGCCAAATACATAAGTCAGTATAAAATTGAAAGTAATAATTAAGATACATAAGTTTCAATTAACCAGTGTAATAAAAATTCCAAAATTATAAAATTATGTTATTCATAATAGACAAAATTCAGAATTTTAAGCATTTGCTTTCATTGGCACCTCCCACAAATCAAGTCTAATGCCATCGTCCAAATACTGTGTTCTGCTCAAGCATCTCAGAGGCACCGGGGTCACTAACACACCAAAGTCAAACAGAGTTGTCCCTCCAAATCGCTTGCAGTTATTTGTTATTTAATCTGCAGGACAATGCATTTGTGACACAGATCAAGGTCCTTTGAAGTCAGCCAGGTGGTTGAGTCAAGTCACAGGAATGGTAAGTTTAGGGGTTCATTCAGCTACTCAGTTTTCATTTCTCTGTTTATTAGCCAAAGGAAGTAATAAGACCTAGCTGAACTATGCTTCAAAATGTGTGACGATAAAATATAGATGTCATGGTGCAATAAAATTTCTAAACCAAAATATAAATAAAAAGAAGTTTCATACAGCTGTGGAGTTGAAGTTTACAGAACAGTACTTTTTAATACAATAACAGTCTTAGCATTAAGATCTTATATTTCTTAAAAGCCCTTCAGAGCATAAAATATTCACTGTACAGATGGCTTATAAACTGGTCCTCACAAAAGCTTTGTTCAGCTTTTGTTTTAAATTTATTGATCCACAAAGGATGTCATAAGAAGTATTATTTAAAAAGCACAGATTAAGGACTTAAAAAAGAAAAGAAAGGTTGAAGAGACAGCCCTGAAACAATTTGGAATGGACTGTTGTCAGGAATCAAAAAGAAATTCTGGAGTTTCCCACTTTTCAATGTGCAGTGGAAAATGCAACAATTCTATTCTGCTTTATCTGAAGAATCTTACATGCGCAGAGCACAGCCATTCTTTGAATATTAAATGTCTGTTGATGTGGTCTGGGTAATGAGACTTGTTTACCTGTATCTACATGTACATTTAAATTCATAATCAAATGTCATTTGACATATTCATTTTTACACATTCTGATACTGTATTTTATGTGGCTATGAAGAGGCAAAAGTTAATAGAATAAAATGAGGCTCAGAAACAATGTGGTACAGCAAAAATGATGCAAAAGTCCCGGGTACCATAAAGAATCTTACATAACCAGGAGAAGGCTGAAGCAGTTATTTAAGATAAATACGCATTTCCACCCTCTATGTGCTCATTCATAAAGCAATAGAGTACGAAGTTACATCGTTACCATTGCATTTTGGGGATTTTTCTTCGCTTTTCTTCCAGGTAAGTGGTACAGAGACTACACTTCAATGTTTTGTGTCTTCGTTTTTCAGACTGGAGCTTAGACTTAGACTCACCAGCAAGAAAGCCCCTAGGATCTGCCTATGCTTACTTCACCAGCATGACTTTACACATGCTTACTTCCACATACAGCTTTTACAGGGGTGCCTCGACTTGAAAATTATGTTTGCCAGAAGTCAGGTTCTCATGCATTTGACAACACTCTAAACACTGACTCATTTTTCCTGCCACCCAAAACTGCATACTGTATCCACTTCAAGTGGACTTATTTCCTGACCCAAACCTACTTGAACAGTACACATGTATGTGGACACTAATGAGACTACAGCATAATTATACTTTCTTTGCATCTCCATGAGTATTCAGCATGCGTATTCTATGTGATAGCCTACTGGGCTTAAATCCCAGATACATTTGTATAAAACCCATCTAACTTGCTAAATCCCATAAGAAATAATCAGTCTGGTCTTATTCTACAAACTGTGGATTCAGTACACAAATTTAAGATATGCAGCAAGTTTATAGTGTTGCTCCATGAGAATAATACATATGAGTAAAGTGAATATTCACAAACTAGTTATGTGCTGTGCTTAAATATACACGCACATGTTATTCTCTGGTTTATTACTAGCTGTACAGGGTTAATTTCCAAGAAGATCCAATGCCAAATGACTGAAATAATGCCGGAACTACGTACACAAATCTGAAAGTTAAGCAGTTCCACTTGGTCAAGGAAAAGACAAATGGAGATCCTGTAACCTAAACAATGAGATCATACCTTTCAAAGAAGCATCCGGAAATGTGTTGCTTTGCCTTGAACTCTTTGATTGTCCTAATAGAGGAACTTACCCAAGTATTTGATCTCTCTCTGCATTCTTATTCTCATCTTTGAAAAGAAAGTAATGACAGTCTTTATCTCATGGGGTAAAATTGACCTTGAATTTAGAAAAAAATGTCCTCATTGAGTAAGCTTGTAATCAATACCTGCTCCTTATGTTTAAATATAGTGCCCCTCATCAGACAGTTGATCCTATTATTGTTTTTGCCATTCTTTAACCACGTCTCTTTGCCTACCACTTTCTCTTGTGCTTCAAATTTTAATTAGATTCTTATGGTTATTTTAAACTTATAATGAAAGAATTAATTGGCTTAGTAAATGTCTATTGGATGCCTTTGGTGTTTTGTATTGTTCTAGACACCAAGAACACATGGATAATGTATTTTGGAATTATGTAATGGAGAAAAAATATAGGTACGAAATGTCAGTCAATAAGATGACATCTGAGTACAGTCCTACAGAAAGAGGGCCAGTAATCCAAGATGATCTTAAAGCATGACTTTTTAAGGATCAAGATATCAGAAAGTGTTAATGCATTTTTTGCCTAGTGTTTGGGGCATCACAGAAGCCAGAATATCTGATCCTCATAATTTTCTTGCTTCAATTTGCTTCAGACATTCTGGCTTCTGTGTTTGAAAGAAGTGTGACTTTTATGCTCTCTGAAATGTGAAACCCTAGAGTAACTTGAACAGAGAAATGATATAATTAGATATGATGTTTAACACAGAGTAGTAACATTTTGTAGCTATATTGTACATAGATTATAAGGTGAATGCTAATGCAATATGGAAGGAAATGAGATGCTAGAGAGCTAGACGAGAAATAATCACAAACGTGAATAAAATGCCAAAAGGTAAGATGAATGAAAACTTGGAACTGCCGGTTGTAGTGGCACACTCCGATAGGATTTGCTGAAGGAGGCAAAGGCAGAGGCAGAAGGATTATGAGTTTGAGGCCAGTTTGGTGACACATGCCTTTAATCTCAGCACTTGGGAGGAAGAGGAACTGTGAGTTCACGGCCAACCTGGTGTTCTACAAGAGCTAGTTGCAGGACAGGCTCCAAAAAATACAGAGAAATCCTGTCTGGAACGCCCCGCCCTGTGACACCTAAAAGAAAGAAAAAAGAAAGAAAGAAAGAGAAAGAAAGAAAGAAAGAAAGAAAGAAAGAAAGAAAGAAAGAAAGAAAGAAAGAAAGAAAGAAAGAAAGAAAAAGAAAACTTGGAATTAAGTCTATGCAGAACTGGGAACAAATCCAGTAGTTCACAGTTTAGATTTAGAAGTGAGAAAGACGTTAAGATTAACTTAACAGTTGGGTATGATTATCTAAAGAGACAAAATTGCATTTTAAGACAGTACGAAAATAAAGGTAAGTATGGTATCAGTGAGAAGCTGGAGCCTGGTGTAAAATTTAGATTTTTGATGACTATTTAAAAATTAACTTCTTTTGTTATTAAAAACCAAACCAACAAGCCTTGGAAACAGGTAAAAAGAATCTTTGATAGTAATCAATCAGACCTGGAATCTACACATCTACTGAACTTCTATACAGGTAGAACAGTCATTTTTATGCTGAGGCACCTCACATTGCATTTTATACCTTCACTATCAAATATGTTTTATACACCCCCAAAACATACAAAAACATCCTTAATAGATTTAAAGCCATAAAAACAATTAGATTTATAACTTCTTTTCATGAATCATGTCTATAACCTATGTTCAGTTCTTCTTAATCTAATATTAGCCTTTCATTTTATTCTTTTGATATGTTTCACTGTTCTACATGTACATATGTTTACATTTATGCATATATTAGTCACTAGGTTTTTCATTTTTTTCTTTGTTTTTTTCCTTTTCCTTTCTGATGTTGCATGACTTTTCCTAAATTTATACATTCATTTTTCAAATTTTTATTATTGAAGTTATACCTTCTAAATCATCTATTTCCTTCAAATTTTGTTATTGCGTTTTTCCTTACACCTATAAAATTGTATAATATGTATATATGCATGTATACATACACATGCATACACACATATTTATACATAATGTTCAGTGTCCCTTCACCTGTTGATGGATATCTAGGTGATTCCAGTTCTTTGCTATGGTGAATAAAACACTGACAAGCATGGGAGTATCTGTTTATTGCAATACGAAAGAGGGAAGGTGGGCTGTGAATCTAAGGTCCCTGTGGAAAGGCTCACTATCTTCACAACATTTGTATTTGCTCATCACTGCCATGCTTTAACCTCGTATCCTTGCGTATTACTCTCATGATACTCATGTAGTTCAGTTTGACAGTAAATGACAAACTAAAGCTTTATCTCCTACTTGCTCTCAGACAATGTTGTCAGAGGGGCAAGTAGCATTCCTATATGGAAAGGAAGCCATGGTATAAGTCAAAAATACCTTATAAACTCTTGCTTGAATTTCTTGCCACTACTTCACATTTGGCCATTATTTGCATCACATAATATGTCTGAATTCAAGTTACACTGAACTTTAAGCCCACACTCAACAAGAGGTAGAAGGTGATATGGATACTAAACAGGAGAAAAAAATGAAGCAAAATATTTGGCTAGCTTTGAGTGTCCACTTTAGTCAGACTGTTGATCTCTGCAGAAATAGGCAAGCATTTTAAATCATGTCCATCCCAACAGTCTAAGTCTTTCTCTCTTAGGATGAGCTTTCACATTTTCCCCTCTGACCTACCCTTCCTGTAATGTTTGCTTCTCTATTCTAAGTATACTCAACAACATGGAAATGGAATTGTGTGTACTCCAGAGAGTTCTGGTGACTCATTAACCAGAGTAGCTTGTGGACTGTTAATGCACTTGTTATTTCAGGTTATGAGAAAAGAGGCTTTCTTTCTGTTTACAAGTTTGTTTCTATATATAAGTAAAACAACATGCAAGATCTACACAGATTATCACAGATATAATTTGCGCTCCACGTATTTTTTGACTGTGTCTATTATTTCTTCCATTATTTCCTTTGTCATTTCTCTTTAATTAAACATAGTCTTTTCTTATGATAGTGTCTAGTTTTATTCTATCCTGTTGTCTCTAAAGTCTTTAAATGTTCAAAATCCACTAGATATCTAACAACACAGTGAGATCCACCCTTTGCAATGTCTTTCAAACAATGCGTGTTCTATGCACCAAATCAAAATATGCATACCGTTATGCCTGTACTTCCAAAGCTGTTTCTGATTACTGATTGAAAATTCCCCTGTTCTTCATTAGAGGCTGAGATTCGTTTAAAATGCTTATTTACGGCTGCATGGTCCTCAGGGGCAGACTGGATTTAATCGCCTACAGCACCAAATCTCTTTTAACATTTGGCCAACTGAGCATTAGGTAACTTGTTGGCTGAGGGGCGCCACATTCCTACTTTGGGTATGGATAAGGTGGCTACAATCCGATACACTTCATTTACTTCCAAGTCTTATTAACATTAATGACCATTATATCCATGCATCTAAAAAAGACAGAAAATAGAGTCGTGGCTTCTCGGATTTTATTAAATGCTCTATCCTTTTATTCAGGACGTAAGACTAATTTTAAAATGTTTTTCAAAATTAGATGAAAACAAATGCTCTATAATTAATAAAAACATTTCTTCTCTGTTTAATGGGTAGTATATATTCATATATAACTATGGATTTGAAAAGATTATTGCTGAAGCTGAAATGAAAGATAATTAGCAGGCTTACTCCAACAGAAAATAATTCATTAAATTACAAAGAGTTTCACTTTCTCCTGATCTAAGCAAAACAGGCAGATGTCCATGTTAATTCTCTTTTTGCATTTGTGCTTGGACCTAAGAATATTGTGTCTCCTTTAAATGTAGGTTTTCTTTGATTAGCATCCTGTTATTCAGAGTGTATATTTATATGCTCTCAGTCCTGTAAGTACAATATAAAGAAACCTTGCCTCTTGGAAATGTCATCTTATTTATTTACTTTTTGCTTTAAATCCAGAATAAGTTTTCAAGGTCTCCTCTAAAATGATAACCTTTATGAGTCACAGGAGCTTAAGGACATCTTTGGATTAGTCTGTCTTCAGTGAGGTTAAACGGAGCAACAGTGTGCCCACAAAGAAACGATAAGCAGTTATAATAGGTATCACTCAACACACACCAAATATAAATCAAAACTAACAAACCCTCCCCCACAAAGTCCTCTCAAGTTCAGTTCCTTGAATTTAATTATTACAGCAAATGGTAATATAACAAGGGTGTCTACTGTCAGGGAGAAATGTTGAAAGCAGATGTGAACCGCAGAAAGCATATGTAAAGCACATGTGATCCGCAGCAAGGTCACGGGACCTAGGGAAAGAGCACATGTGGAGTTCATGAGCCACATGTGGACACATGTTGCAAAAATCACGTGTTTCTGTTCATTGCGAATACTCAGATCGTATTCTAACGAAATCAGGGGCTCTTAAATAAACTTTGTACTTCTTAAGGTAAGCCGATACCTTTTTGTTTAAAATCCCTTCTTGTAAGTGGACAAGGGCCCCAAATCCAAGTCTGTGCTTGAAAATACTCAAGTCCTTGTTTCACTCCTCTTCGCCTGTCCCAGGGGAATTCACTTGATTATTCCAGAGGAGTCTAGATTTCTTCTTTGCCCACAGCTAATTCTTTGAGGATGCCATAGCTTTTAAGGAAACCTAAGGGAACTGCGCCTAAGTGTGAGAACCAGGAACAAGAGGAGCTTGAATGGTGGTTTTCTTTCTTAAAGACTAATGCTAATGGCTTAGTTTATGCATTGGGATAAAACTAAACTCTTCCATACTCAAAATGAATCTCAGGAAAATAAAAATCAAAGGACAATGTTTATTTCTTAATTTGGACATTATGACATTATAAAATTTTAAATGGATATTAAGAAGATGGAGATATAATGAATTCAAGCAATATCTGTTACATGAATGACACCAGAATTTTCTGGAAAAATTATAACAGCAATGCACTTTATACGTGCATAGCACTTTAAGCCTAATCTGAATATATTACTTTGTTAGTGCCTATAATTAACATTGCCAGAAACATAATACAAGTAGGAATGCAGAAGGAAACAGAGTGTCATTAAAGAAAGCACAGGATAAGCAGACAAATGGGACCAAGACAATGATTAAAACAAACCATGCAGGTTTTGAGTCTTAGTTCTCATTTACTGTCACTATACAATTGCTTTTATGTTTAAAATTTTAACAAACTACTCTATATAAAAACCACAAAATAAATAGAAAATTAAATGCATGTTAACTGGTTTTTAGACATTTTGGAGATTATAATATAATTACATTTCTCCTTTTCCTCTTCTCCTTCCTAACCCTCCAATATATCCTTCGTTTCTCTATTTCAAATTCATATCTCCCTTTTATTAATTGTTATTGCCTGCTGATAGATAGATGGATAGATAGATATTCCTAAATATAAACTACAGGCACCCCAGGAACGCTGAAAATAGGAGATGTAGTCTCTCTGGGAATAGCACACCCGTTGGTTATCCAATACAAACTGACAGCCCTGAAAAGATATAGGCAAGACATATAAATTATCAGAGTGAATAGATTACATTTAGAAGTATTAACTGTTTTATTCACAATGCTCACCTGAGAAATACCAAGATCCAGAAAGTTAAACCCACTGTCATATGAGCAACAATTGGTTGGACTGTGAGTAGAAAACAAGTATTCTTTTCTTGAAGTTCCCTTTCCGCTTTGAATCGATAAAGCTGAGCACAGTAAATTAACAAGGGTTCATTTTCATTCTCCTTCAACAGACACTACTTATATCACAGCCCTTAAGATATTGATACCACATTATAATTCCAAAGAAAGACAAGATAGCATTTACATTTTTTTCGGTCTGTATGACAGGTGAGCATGAAATATCATCCCCTTTCTTCAGAATACTAAACTACAGCTCTGAAAACACAATTAATACACCACTGAAGTCCATACAGTGATTAAAAGACACAACCAAGACTCAAATTCTAGAGCTTAAGCTCCAAGTTCAGTAACTATTATCTACTAGGTTAAAAAGCTGAAATAGGAGACTGAGAGGTTTGCATTATTTATTTGATGCTTATACAAAGTAACTTTGCTGATGCAGGGGCTGTTAATAATGAGGTGCTGAAGGAAGGCAAACAGGCAACCTAGAGAAAATGGAGACTTGCCTTTGTGTGTTCCTGCCATGATGAAGCAGGCCAGACATTCTGCACTTCCTGAAGACAGACATGTCAACTTGTTAATTGCTCTGCAAACATGTAAGTAGTACCTCTGGTTTTTGAAATTTTTATTCCACTGACTGTCATGTTTCAAAATCCAGTTTTCTCCTCAATACTTTTTTGAGCTATAAAGTCTTTGATTGAATGCCATTTTCTTTTTTATGTTCCCTATAGGCAAAGACAAAATTCAATCTAATCCCTCCTAAAATATCCATCTTTCCTTGGAATTTGTACTTTGAGGCCATTTATCTATGTACATGTTATAGACATTCAATTATATTAATTCTGCACACATTGCTTAATAAAGATGTTTGAAGAGGTCAATTATGTGACAATATGGAATGAATGAGTGTCATGTATTTCCTTCCTGATTCAGAGCTTTGTGTGCTCATCTCAGATGTACCTCATTTGCTACAAGACATGTATCCTAGAAGAAAACCACACATCCTAAAATAAATTAATCACAATAATTAGGCCACTAGGTTTGGATTATTTTTAAACGTCTTTTGTCCATGAAATATAGTTTACAGTTTGTGACAGGAGAAATTTGTGTGCCTGATCTAATGAGAGCTCACCAAATTCAGCTGGACCAGGATTAAATGAGCATGTGATCAAACCGGACTCTCTGAATGTGGCTGCCAATTGGGACAGACTGAGAAGCCATCGATAATGGCACTAGGTCCTGTTTCTACTGCATGTATTGGCTTTTTGGGGCCCTAATCTATTTGCATGCACACCTCACTAGGCCAGGATGAAGAGGGGAGGGCTTTGGACTTCCCACAGGGCAGGGTACCCTGTCCTCTCTTAAGGATGGAGGGGGCGGGAGGAGGGTTAGTACCGGAGCAGGAGGAGAATGGGAGAAGGGGAGGAAGTGTAAATTTTTGAATGGAAAAAATAAAAAAAAAAACTAAAAAAAAAAAAGCAGGGTCCCAATACAAAAGAAAAAAAGAAAAAGAAAAAGAAAAAAGAAAAACATATATAGATCCTCCTGGAAATAGGAAGCAAACAAGATTGCCAGGCAAAAGTTGGGAGCATGGGGTGGGGAGGATGGGGGTAGGGTTGGGAGTGGGTTGGGGGAAGGGGAGAGGGGGAGGGAGAAGGGAGAAGGGAAGGATTGGGGAGTTCTTGGGGGAGTGGGAGAGTGGAGATGTAGGAAGGGTGGATATAGGAGCAGGGTAGAAGAAGGCAGGAGAAGATGAGCAAGGAAGTCAGGCCCGGAAGGGTTGGTCCACCCACTGAAACAGTGTGCCTGATCTAATGAGAGCTCACCAAATCCAGCTGGAGGGACTGAAGGAGCATGTGATCAAACCGGACTCTCTGAAGGTGGCTGCCAATGGGGGCAGACTGAGAAGCCATCGATAATGGCACTAGGACCTGTTTCTACTGCATATATTGGCTTTTTGGGACCCTAGTCTATTTGGATGCACACCTCACTAGGCCAGGATGGAGAGGGGAGGGCCTTGGACTTCCCACAGGGCAGTGTACCCTGTCCTCTCCTGAGGATGGAGGGTGAGTGGGGAAGCCGGAGGGGAATGGGAGGAGGAGAGGAAGTGTAAATTTTTGAATGGAAAAAGAAAAAAAATTGTTCTCACTTATGTACTAATGTATTATACATGGTATATTATTGCTTTTGTATGTAGCCCTTTCTATAATCCTATGAACCTGGAAGGCTATTTATATCTGCATAACACAGAATTGAAGACACACTTACTGAAATTATTTGTCGAGATTTTGCCACCAAATTGTGTATGCACTTTTACTAACCCTTGTATCTCCATTGAGAGTGTATTTAAAAAAGCATTTTTTTTCATTGCAATTCTTGACAGTCCATTGACATTTTGGAATTATTGATGTTCACAGTCAGAAAATGCCCACAATTGACTGTGTGCTTTTACCATACGCCCGGCAGATCCACCACCAACCAGCACTGCAAAGGGCCGACTGATTTTCACTGCTCCTTATCTTTTCAGTGGGCACTTGATAATCTGCTACTTCATTTCTTCCAAGATTGTGTTTTACGTATTAAACCAAATCTATGGGTTCTTATTGGTTCATCTCTTTTTCTTTCATCTAAATCTTTCTCCATAATAACATTTGTACTGCCATTTAAAAGAAAAAGTTATGATCATTGACTGAAGAAAAGGCTCAGCAATTAAGAGCGCAAACTATTCCTGCAGAAAACTCTATTTTAGTGTTTTAATACAGACTACACAAACTTTTTAACTCCAGGTCCAAGAACCTGACACCCTCTTCTGGATTCTAATAGTACCTGGACATATGTGCACAAATCCAAACAGACGTACACATATGCACATAATTAAAATAAAATTAACCTTTTTAAAGGTTATGATTAGTTTGTATTTAAAGTATTTTGTATAAAAACGTCTAACTACTTTTGTATATAGAAAGGCATCTATTTAATCTACCCCTCCCCTTATTGCTTTTAGTTGTTTTTTGTTTTCTGTCTCTACTAGGTCAGGATTTTCTTTGAAGTATACTTTATACTTGGTGCCATGGCTTTGCTTAGTATTATTTTGACATGTAATGGGTTTTACTTATCCCTTGATGATCAGGTGAGATATTACTGATTTGTGAATTGCCTCCTTTCAATGTTTACAGTGTTCTGTATACTACTTCTATGGGAAAATCATCACATTGCAAAGTGATAATAGTACTTAAATGCATATTTTTCCTTGTCCTAGGCTAAAGAATTTATCAACATAAAGAATTATATTTGTTTTGATTCAGTATAACATTCATATACCCAGCATTTTAACCATAACATGCCTTGCATCTCAGAATAAACTTTATTATTTTATGAGATTTATTATGTGAGATTTTGAGATTATAGTATATTTCACTCATTTCCCTTCCTTTTCTTCCCTTCAATCCCTCCCATTTACCCTCCTAACTTGTTTTTTAAATTTAAATTCAAAGACTCTATTTCTTTACTGTTACACACATACACACACACACACACACACACACAAATTCCTAAGTATATAAATGCAACTTTTTCAGTCTGTATAATGTTATTTGTATAAAATACAACTTTCTGGAAAATCACATATTTAAATAAATCAATGATATGAATGTCTGCCATGTAAAAGGTATTGAGGTTATAAAAAAAAAAAAACCACTAAGTGAGCCAATACTATCCCTGAGTCACTAGTAAGCAGATACCCCAAAAAGGTTTATAACTGGCTATTTGTTTTGCTATAATTTCATCTAAGAGAGAACTTCTGGTCTGGGTCGTTCCTAATGATGAGACTACCCTCCTAAAGAAGTAGAATCACGTGCCAGCTCCATCCTCTGTGCTCTATATAAAAGGACTGACAGCTTTCTCTCTCTCTCTCTCTTTCTCTTTCTCTATCTCTCTCTGTTTGTCTCTCACACATACACACAGAGAGAGAGAGACAGAGACAGAGAGACAGAGAAAAAGACAAATGAACTCATACATATGGACACACAGACATACATGGAAACAAACGAAAACATCGACACAGACATACCCAAACACTTACATACGGATATCTTCCATATATCAGATTCACAGTGAGACACTAATTAAATTGAAACTTTTTTTATCCCTAAATTTGATGGAAAAGTGACCTTTACTTTCCAGAAGTGTATATGATTTATATTACAGAGAATGAGAGCTACATTGGTGTTAGAGTATGTGGCAGAAATGACAGAGACAGGTGTGGGCCATTCTATAGCATACCACTTCACTTTACCATGAGTTTGTCATAAGCCAAAAGTTTACTCATTGTCTCTAGAATGATCGACTTTAGGCTTCTAATCAGAGAGCAGGTAGCACTAGAACTCAAAAGCCTTTTTTTCTGAACATCTTTCCAGTGGTAGGCTGGTTCAGTCCTATGAACACAGGATCTGATCATCTTCCAGATTAGTGATTCTGAAGAAGACATTCCACACTCTTCTTTGGCAGCTGGACTTTCTTTACCTTACCTTAGCCAAATCCTCTAAGGTGTGCTTTAACTAACATCTTTATGTTTTAAAATGGAAAGCAAAAGGTGCGTTGATAATATTTATCTTTGGGAAAGTATTTTTTTCCTACAACAATAGACATTCCATTGTCAAGAACCTTTTGTTGATGTGAGGAAAATTTTGTTTCTCATGGTGGTATGCAGATGAATTATCTGAATGCAAGGAACAAAGAATGATCTATTTGCCCCTCAACTGAAAAAAAAAAGAAAATGTGGCACATTTATACAATGGAATATTAGACAGCTGTAAAAAAACAAGGGCATCATGAAATTTACAAGCAAATGGGTAAAACTAGAAAAAACATTCTGAGAGAGATTAGTCAGACTCAGAAAGACAAACATAGTATGTACTTACTAATAAGTGGATATTAGATGTAAAGCAAAGAATAACCAGACTACAATCCACAGATCCAGAGCATCTAGGTAAAAGAAAAACACTAAGAGGGAGACATAGATAACCCTGAGAAGGGGAAGTTGATGAGGTCTGCTGGGTAAATTTGAGGCGAGGGGGACGGTAAAGTAGAGGGAATGAGACCATGAGAGAATGGGATGGTCAAGGGGAAAGACACAAAGTGGGAGACCAGTGAAAGAGAGATCTTGATAAAGAGAGCCACCATGGAGTTAGGGAGAAACCTGATGCTGGAGAAATTGCCAAGAATCCATAAGGATAACCTCAGCTAGGAAGACTACTATCAATAGTGGAGAGGGTGCCTGAACTGGCCTTCCCCTGTAATCAGATTGGCGAATATCCCAGTTATCATCATAGAGCCTTCATCTGGTAACTGATAGAACCAGATATGGAGATCCCAATCAAGCATCAGGCCAAGCTTCAGGAATCCAATTGGACTGAGGGAAAGGGAATATATGAGCAAGGGAGGTCAAGACCGTGATGGAGAAATCTACAGAGACAGCTGAACCAAGATTGTGGAAACTCAGGAACTCTATAATTACAGCTGTGGAGCCTCCACAGGACCAAACTAGGGCCTCTATATGTGGGAGACGAAGAAGATTGGACTGCCTGAGAGGCCCCTGGTAGTAGGGCCATGATCTATCCCTGGTGCATGAGCTAGTTTGTTGAAGCCCATCTCCTATGGTGCAATGCCATGCTTAGCCTTAATGTAGAGGGGTGGGGCTTGGTCTTGCCCTAACTTAATGTGCCTGTCTTTATTGACTCCCCATGGGAGGAGCCCTTACTCAGAGGGAAGAGTGGATGGAGGGTGGGTTAGATGGAGAAAGGAGTGGGAGGAAGGGTGGGAGGGAGAACTGTTGTTGGAATGTAAAATAATAATAATAATAATAATAACAACAAATAAGAACTATCTATTGCAGAGTATATATGGATATTATGGCTGATTTTCATTTTGTTTTATTGGTTTTGAGAGGGGTTACTTCATTAGTGATCTAAAAATATACGGTAAGATTTTTCATTTAGTCTTATCCCACATCGAACAGATGTGTTTGCATTCATTTGTTAAGAAATTTTTTAAAGGTAAATGATTTGAGGCTATATGTATCTAAAACAATTAGTGACTGCAAGCTTTCTGTTTATACTATTACATATGTTTATTCCATTTTGTCTCACTCTCTCCAAGGAAGTAGATGTCTGGAAGTAGTTGGAAACTGCACTTAGAAATTCTATCGTGTTGAAGGAATTTTTTAAATTTTCTTTAAATATCACCTATAAATATCACTATACATTTTAACTTCATTTGAGTTTATTTTTTGAAAAAAATGCAGAGAACGCTTAAAGCAAATAGGCACTCCTTTTCAGTTTACATGCATGTTCACATGCAGGCTTGTACATTTGCGCATGTATACACTGCATGCATAAACTTTGTATACTTGCACATTGGCACACATACTTGCATATCACATGCACAAATGACTGACATGTAAACATTTTGATTTAGAAATTTAGTGTCTAAAAGAGAAAGCTAAGTGTGGTGAATTGTGCATCAGGAGCTGCATATGCATTTAATTGTGCCTGGGACGTGAGCCTTGTTTTTCCCCAGAAGCTGTGGCATTCTCCCATAAAGCATATAAACAGAACATTCAAACCACAGAGGCCATCTTAGCCTTTTACATATATATCACTTAAACACACATTCTTAATATCAGGAAGTGCTCTGTGATGAAGGCACAGTTTATTGTCCTGTCATCACCTTTCAGTGTCCTCTACCACTTTCAAAAACATTTCCATTGCAAAAACCAAGATGTACTAAGTTAAAATACACTGAGCCACTCCTGAAACCAACGTGCCTCTTAAAACCTTTGTAACATTAGAAGAATGTGTACCTCAGCACCAGGAAGGAGTTCTTTTAGACCTCATTCGACACTGCCAAGGCTTGCTTGAGCGCATGCTCACAAGAAAAGTTTGTAACAACCATTTCCAGGAAAGCACATGGGAATTAGGCCCAGAATTCTGAATTCTGACTATAATAACAAGAGTAGTGTGTTTAATTCTGGTACACATTCTTATTAACTGAAAGCTTTGTTTCCAAACTGTAAGACTGCGAATTCCTTGTTCCAGCAGCAATCCTCTCCTCCAGTACCCCATAAAGCTTTATTTCCCTAAGGTTTCCACAAAATGACACATTTGGATGATGTGGAGCTCAAGTCTTCCCCTGTGTATATTCATTTTGTGTGTTTTATTGTTCTCTTAATTATCTGCACATAGATATTAATTCCAGAATGTACAAATGGGCTCCATTGTGATTTCTCCATCAGCCGTTATATGATAGCATCACTTATGAATGCGAGTTACACGTTTCCAGGCAGACATGTGGTTGATCTAAATTTGTGGGACACCAGCATCCAGATATCTGCTTTCAATCTATGTGCATGTTTTCCCTTGTTATTTTCCCTCTTTTTATGGCTGTATTAATTGTTACCAGAAGTCTCTGTGAAATGACTGAGTAACCCAAGAGTGGAATGCAGAAGATTAGAAACCATTGTGCTGTTTTATCCAAGAAACATGTTGATAGAGAGCAACGCCAATTTCTCAGGGACACTCTCCCAGTATGCGGCCACCTAGTGACCAATGACCATTGAATTCTCCTGCTGCTGAGACTGTCCACTCTTTTACCAGGATGGTATTTGCAGGAATAATGAAGTGAAGCAGAACATGTGGAAATTGCTATGTGGCAGATCACTAAGTCTCAAGGAGCTAAGGTTAAAAATGATATTTTCTCTACTACAGAGCTACAGTACTAAAAACAGTCTGGTACTGACATAAGAACAGACAGGAGAACCAATGGAACCGAAAAGAAGACCCACATACTAGTCCATACACTTTCAAACATATGATTTTTGACAAAGAAGCAAAAAATAGCAAATAGAAAAAAGAAAGCATATTTAACAAATGGTGCTGGCACAACTGGATATTAACATGTAGAAAAATGAAAATCGATGTGTATCTATCACCATACACAAAACTTAAGTCCAAATGGATCAAAGACCTCAACATGTCACACTGAACCTCACAGAAGAGAAAGTGGGAAGTACACGTGAATGCATTTGCAAAGGAGACCACTTCCTAAATATAACCCCAGCAGCACAGATATTGAGAGAAACAATTAATAAATGGGACCTTCTGAAACTAAAAAGTTTCTGTAAAGCAAAGGACAAGGTCAACAACACAAAATGACAGCCTATACAATGGGAAAAGAACTTCCGTAACCCACATCAGACAGAGGTCTGATCTCCAAAATAAACAAAGAACTCAAGAAATTGGTCATCAAAAGAACACATAATCTAATAAAAAAAAAAGGAGTACAGGCCTAAACAGAGAACTCTCAACAGAGAAATCCAAAATCACTGAAAGACACTTAAGGAAATGTTTAACATCCTTAATCATCAGAGAAATGCAAATCTATAAAACTCTGAGATTTCATCATATACTTGTAAGAATGGCTGAGCTCAAAATCACTGATGACAACTTATGCTGCAGAGGTTGTGGGGCAAAGGGAACACACCTGCATTGCTGGTGGGAATGCAAGCTGGTACAGCCCCTTTGGGTGTCACTGTGGCTATATCTCCCCGAAAATTAAGAAACAACCTTCCTCAAGATCCAGTAATACCACTTTTGGGTATATATCCAAAGTACATTCAATCGTGGCAAAAGGACATGTGTTCACATTAGCACTGTTGTCATAGCCAGAACCTGAAAACAACCTAAATGCCTTTTGACCAAAGAATGAATATGTAAAATGTGGTACATTTACAGAATGGAGTACTTACAACACAGCAGAAAAAAAATAACGACATCTTGAATTTTGCAGGAAAATGGATGGAGCTAGAAAATATCATTTTGAGTGAGGTAACCTAGACCCAAAAAATACAGTTATCATGTGTATTTATTCATAAGTGGTTTTCAAACATAAAGCAAAGAAAACCAGCCCACAAATCACAATCCCAGATAAGCTAGACAACAATGAGGACCCTAAGGGAGACATACATAGATCAATCCACATGAGTAGTAGAAAAAGACAAGATATCCTGAGTAAATTGGGAACATATAGATCATTTTACCTCTGTCCTTACATAGAAGACATGGTGAAGACCCATGCTATACCTCTGTTTTTATGTAGAAAACGTGGTGAAGATCCGTGCTGTACCTGTGCCTCTTGCTTCTGTCTCTGTGAGTTGGTAAGAGCCCGACTCAGTTGATTTTTGAGGGCCTTGATTTCTTGACATTCTCCATCTTCTTTTGCTCTTACACTCTTTCTTTCTCCTTTCCTGAGGTGTTCCCTGTGCTCTGAGAGGGAGGCTTTTATGCAGGCATCACTAAGAGTTATGTGTTCCAAAGTCTCTCTCTCTCTGTGCATAATGTCTACCTGTGGGTCTCTGTATCTTGTCTGTTGCAGGAGGAATCTTCTCTGATGATGGCTGAGCAAGGTACTGATCTATGAGTATGGCAGAATATCATTAGAAATATATATATATATATATGTGTGTGTGTTTGTGTGTGTGTGTGTGTGTGTTTTATATATATCATATATTACACATATATAAATTTATAAATATATATAAAATATATATGTACTTTTTACCCTAGATCTTTGGGCTATTTATCCTCTGGTTTTTGATCACCAAAGTAGTGTTGAGTATGGGTCTTAAATCAAATCAGACATTGGGTGGATAACCCCACAATGTTGTGCCATCATTCCCTAGCCTATTTTGCATATAAGACAACATGTAGATCAAAGGTTTTTTGGCTTCATTAGCATTTATGTTTCCCTTTGGTAGCCTGCAGAGTACCTTCCTGAGCAAACAACAAAAAAACATGAGGATAAAGGCTCTATGTAGACACCGCATCAACTTCACCACGTCTGATGAGTTCTGTGGATACTGCCTTCAGCAATAGGGCCTTGATACCATTTTGCAGAGAACAATCTACTATCTCATTGACACCCAGGCTTCTTTGGGGATTTCTATGGGACCCTATTGGCCAACAACTCAATTGAATGCAACCCAGTCCCAGTTCTGGAAGCACATTAGTGATAAGAAATAGCTACTGTGTCTCCACTCATCAAATGCTCTTCAGTTTTCTCCCACATTCCCCCTTCAATCCCATCTTCCCTTTCCACAACTCACCTGATTCTCTTTTTCCTATCCTCTCCACCCATAAAATCTATTCTATTTCCCATCCCAGGAAAATCCTTGTGGCCTTCTTCTTCCTTTCTCTATACCTAACCTCTCTAGGTCTACAGATTGTAACTTGGTTGTGATTTACTTAATGATATATGTCCACATATAAATGAATACATATGATAAACATCTTCTGGGTCTTGGGTAGAAAGAAGCATCCCTTGGGTATAGGCCCAAGTGTGGTATAGCTGAATTGTGATGTAGATTGATTCCCATATTACTTAGATAACAGTAATTTTTTACTTCATACAAAATCTAAATTATATGAATGTGTTTCCCAAATGCCTATTAAGTCAACAAGATATGACAATGATTGACTGTCATGTCCAAATTTCTGTACCAGAGTTTATGGAGAAACAAATGAAAAGAAAAATTAGAGTTCCATGGGCACTGTTAAAAGAGACATAATAAAAACAAAGTGAATGTTAACATAGGGCTATTAAGGCATAGGGAAGAAGGCGAGGGAAAGAAAAGAGGAACGGACTTTGAAGATTAAATTAAATATCCCAGGTAAAGGTAACAAAAAATCCTAATTTAATAAAGTATATTATAACCAAACAGTTCTGGAGCAATCCTCAGTTTTCAACTTCCGAAGCATGCATGCTTGTCAAATGTCCTCTACAATGATTTCCGCTTTACTTTTCTTAGAAAGATCTGAATGTGAGAAACTTAAACATATTCATGGAGAATACTGTCCAATATTTATTTTAAAAAGTCTTAATCTTAGTAATGTTATTCAAATATTATTCCTAAAGTTCTTAGTGCGTGTTAAGTATCCTGCCCTCATGCGTGAGTTGAACAAGTCAGCCCACTATTTGAGTGGGGCCAAAAGTTTCTCTTTGCCCGTAAAATAGCAAAAGTATTTCTGTTATTCCAGACTGATTATTTCTACCATGATGCTGATTCCTCAGATGTCTGCACATTATCCAAATCTATGACACTTTGGGGACATAGAGTCAGAAAATATATATACTCTAATATGATCTATCCTGAAGGATAGCAGTCTCTGTTTTTCACAATAGACTCCAAGGTAGTATTTATTTATACTCGTAAGTTCCATAGTTACTTTGTTGAATATCTTAATCGTCACCATAGAAATTTCTCATGATGGATGGACATAGAGCCAGAGACCCACATTCACATCAGAACAAGGGATTGAGCTACCAAGGTCCAGTGGAAGAGCAGAAGGAGGGAGAAAATGAGCAAGGAAGTCAGGACCATGAGGGACTGGCCCACCAACAGAGACAGTGTGCTCTATCTATTGGGAGCTGATCAAATCCAGCTGGACCAAGACTGAATGAGCAAATGACCTAACTGGACTCTATGAATGTGACTGCCAGTGGGGACTGACTGAGAAGCCAACGATAATGGCACTGAGACCTATCTCTTCTGCATGTATTGACTATTTGGGAACTAATTCTATATGGATGCACATCTTCTTAGACCGAGATGGAGGGGGGAGGGCCTTGGGCTTCCCATAGGACAGGGTATCCTGCACCATCTTAGGGGGGAGCGGGAGGGCCGGGAACAAGGGGAGTAAATGTAAATTTTTCTTTTAACAATAAAAAAATTATTCAAAAAAAATTTAAAAAAAGGACAAAGTAAAAAAAAAAGCCATTCTGCTAGCTGGGTACAGTGGCAAAAAATTGAATCTCTTTATTTGGCAGCAAAGGAATCTAGAACTAAAAGTGATCATCAACTACACAAGAACCTGAGATCATTTGTCAACTTGAAAGACAAGAAAGCACAGATGGGAGAGGGGGGAGGAAGGGATGGAGAAAGGGAATGAGAAAAAGAAGGGAAGAACACTCTATTCAAATATTCTATGAAATTAGATACTTGTTAATTGAAATTGATCTTCCATTACCTCTATGGAAATTCTTAATATCAATGGGAATATCTGGCATTTTTTTCTTCAGAAACATGGCCCACCATGTCATGTCAACACAACCTAAGTTATTAAAACTTTCAAGCACCAATATGCAGCTATCTCCACCAATATGTAGCTATCCATAGAAATAATTGATAAGACTTAGTATGGGGTATGACTTTGTATTTTGCAATTACCACTTGGTATGATGTGCTTCTTGTCAACAAGGTAGACACTGAAACATGGCCAAATCTTCACCTTACCATCTCCTTTCTTTTTAAAAAAATTTTTAGCTATATATTTTTCTCCACTCTCCTCCCTTCCCATTTCTTTTCTTGGATGACTATCATTACTACTTGTATTGGTTTGAGTTGCTCTAAAATAACAAGGTAAAATGCATGTGAGATTGAGGATCATCAAAGAGCTTTTATACTGTACTCTAAATATGAGTTCTATAAGGAGGAAACAATGGAATAGTGTTGTGGGACAAGAACTCTCTTATTGTACCAAAAGTCTCAGTTTACTTCAGCTGTGTTTCTGATTGCTTTCCAGAACAGTCTGTTGCTGGAATAAGTCTCAGTTTTCAGTGGAATGGACTTGCTTTAGTACTGCCACTGTCATCATGGAATCAGCAGGAAGAGAGAAAGAAAATTCGGTTAATGCACTGTTGAATTTGTAAGCACAACAGGTGGAGTCACTGAACAGTTATACTTGTCCAAGAATAATATATTCATAACATATTTAACTTCTACCCTCTACTGTATAGATATCTATACCTATAGATATACTGTATGTATATTTAAATTTAAGCCTGAAAAGTTGTTCTCAAAAGCAAAGAGAAACAACTAAAAGGCCCAAATAAACCACAACATTTAAATATAAGTTGTCTTGAGAGCGCTATAGGAAATCAATATTATGCTCTCCCAGTAAGCATCCATGCCATCCCCATGAGTTTTCAAAGGTCATACCTCATAAAAAGTAGGAATTACATTGAAAAATATTTGGTTTAAGAAACTCACAGAAATCTGAAAAATATCAACACTGTTGATTAAGAATTAGAAATTAAGAATATCAGCTAGAGAAACAAGAAAAGCAAATCTAGGTCTCCTTCTAGGTATGTACTTTTATTGGAACATCTATTGTATCTCAGGAGTTCAAGACAATTATAAATGAGAGTGGGTGTATTTCAGAGATCCCATTTGGTACCACTAACTTAATCTCATAGATTATTATAAATCAGCACATTATGAAGAAAATAGCTTGAACTATATCAAATTAATACTCTGATTATTTTTAAAGTTATGCTTTAGTCACAGGAAAATTTATACATAAATTATTTTTCAAAGAAACTCTTTGCCACCGGGATGCATGTGATTTCCTTCTATGTATATATTTTGAGTAGAAAAAAATATAGAAGCATCACATTTTTTATTTTTATCAAAATAGTTTAAGTAACCACAAATAAGACACATTCAACATTTCTGCTTTAGGACAGAAAGACTACCAATACAAATGTTTCATCACTTTCAATCCAACAGTCCAATCCATACCACCACTCTAATGCCTGGGGAATTATCTAGTCTCAAAGTGAGTCTATTTAAGTCCTGTAACCCTAATTACACCAGCAAAGTATCATTATTATGCATAGACACACATGCACTGTAATAGAAACACATATATCTGACTATATTTTTCCAAACAATTATTGTTGAGATTTTTTTGTTTGTTTGAAGCATTGGCATGTTTTATGGAAATCTTGCAAACATATGGAATGCAAGGCTTTTATGATTTTAAAAAAATGCCTTAAAACATTTTAATTTCTAATAAGAGAACAAATACTAACTTTGAAAGCTTCAGACATGCAAATGAAAATAGTCAAGCCAAGAAGAGGAAAAAAAGAAATCTAATCTACATGGGAAGTAGAAAGAGGCAAGATCTGAGTAAATTGGGAGCATGGGACATTGGGGTTGGGTTGAAGAGGAGGGAAGAGAAAGGGATGGGAGCAGAGAAAAATGTAGAGCTCAATAAAAAGCAATAAAAGTTTTGTTACAGAAAAAAGAAATGGAGATTCATAAAGTTTTTCATCCCAATCATCAACACTTTGTATTTTAAATATTCACATATATTTATAAAAAAAAGTATGCTCTCAAACACTGTTGAATTCCCTGGAATGAACTGCACAGAAAGCCAAGGTCGGAGCAGATCTCTGAAAGTAGAACAACTTCTATCAAAGACAACTGCTGAATTTGTAAGTGGAATAAAGGGCAGTTCAACAAACTGAGAAAACGTCTCATACCTGTCTTTTATATCATTTCTAGAGGTCTCACATCCTCTTCTGTCTTATATAGCCACTGCACATACATAGGACACATATATCCACATGCTAACACTTTTAAAATCTAATTTTTAAGAAATTTTAAGAAAGTGATATATGTATGCACATATTATTCTCAATTTATGTTTCTTAGTATGAGTTATAAACAAACATCATAGACAAAGCTAGTTAGGATGAGGCTGGCAGGGAAACCTAAGACTTTCTGGTAGGTTTGAGCTATAGTTGAGTTCTACTGTGTTGCAGTTACTTTTATATTATAAATCTTGTCACTTCTACCAGAAAGGTTTAGACTGGAGACAAATGTTATGATTTGTATATAAATTGTCCTTTCATTTGTTTGAACACTGGCTCCACAACTGGTAACTGTTTGGGAAACCTGTGGTGAGTATAGTCAATTTGGTGGAAGGGCATGGCATAGGACTAAAAAGACTTGTGATTATAGCTATTTATACCTTGGATTTGGTTCCTGCTTTTTTTCTGCTTCCAAACCTATGTAGATATGAGAAAGCAACTTCAAGCTTCTGTAAATATTTCCCAGAGGCACAAGTTATCTTTATGCCTTCCCTTCTATGGTAGACTTGACCTTTGAACCATGCCTCAGAGTAAACCCTTCCTCCCTTAAGCTCCTTCTTATCAGGAATTTGTTTACAGTGAAAAGGAACAAATTCAACAGCTATCAGATGACATTTGTAAACACAGGATATACTAGCCTATGGGGTTTTGAGAGCACTTAACATTTATAGAACTAATGAAAATACTTTTTAAAGATAATTATAAGACAAAAGTAGAAGAGAAAGATCAGATATTGGAATCACAGTGCTTATTGAATATACTATTGTAGCATTGTGGGCAAGAAACAATGAAGAATGTCTTATATAAAATTACTAAAGAACTCAAAAGACAGAATAAATGATAGATGCAATTTATGTATGCAACTTGGATTAATAACTAATTTGATAAAGAATGTTCTCCGTTCCTTCAGATTCTTAAAGTTATATAACCATTTCAAAACATATTTCCCAATTAGCAATTATCATTTTGTCAAATATACATTATTATTTTTTATGTACACTCCCTGCCTTAGTTAATTTTTTATTACTGTGTCACCACAACCAAGGCAATTGATAGAAGAGTCCCTTTGGGGCACATAATTTCAGGGTGTTGAATCCATGACCATGACAAGTGGACAAGGCATGGTAGCAAGCAGGCATTAATGATGCTAGAGAAGCTGCTGGGAGTTTACATCTTGATCCACAAGCATAAGGCAGACAGATTTAACTAGAAATGGAGTGGGATTTTGATAATTCAAACACTACTTCCAATGACATTCCTCTTCCAACAAGGCCATACCTCCTAGCCCTTCCTCAAAAGTTCCACCAACTGGGAACCAAGTATTCCAACATATGAGCATATGGGAGGAATTCTTGCTCAAATTACCACACTCCCTTGATATCTACATTCATGGTAGGGTGGCTACAGAATCACTTATCTCTCTTTAGCATGACAGATACATATTCCAATCCCTACTCTTTCTGTTTTATTTGCTGGATCTGCCATCCGCAGAACATCTCTAAATATATTATTTTAAAAGGCATGCCTAAAACTGGATAAGATATACACCTTGTGAAAAACTAAACACCATTGTTCACCTAAAGGAAAATTCAATAAAATAACTCCAAATGGCATTCTGCTATATCCATAGATCTGTGCCTCATTCAGACATCAGAGAATCTTCTTACAGCACATGGGAACTAACACAGAGACCCACAACTGGACAGTATGCAGAAAGTAAGAGACTTTGGAGCACTCAGTCCTAAACAGAATGTCTTCACCCCAGCCTCAGGAAACTGTGAAGAAGAAAAGAAAAATTGTAAGGGCAAGAGGGAATAAATGACTCCAAGGAAACTGTGTCCTCCATACACCACAGGTCTCATGATACATATATGAATCCTAAAGACTGTGCCAGCATGCACAGGGCCTGTACAGTTTCAAGCCAGATAGGATACCACTGCTGAAAGAAAGAAGTAGACTTCTTCTCAGCTTTACTGCTGGAACGTTATCATTTGATTTATAGCTACAAAGGCTTGTGACATAAGAAAGGCAAAGGTAATCGATTGAACTAGTTATGTTGACCAAAATTTCTAGGAGACATTCCTCTTCATTTTCACTACAAAGATGGAAAAGCTCAATTCTTGCTTGATCTTAATCATGAATATTTGAAAAAAAAGTCATTCCTTATTTTGAGTCAAAAAGAAAACATTCATGCATAATTAATCCTTAACTTTCTCAACAATTTGCTGCATATTAAATAATTCTTTTGAGAACTATCATCTATCTGTTTTTGTGATCTATGTTATCTGTCATCTATAGCAGTATTTAGAATAATATTAAAGCTTTTTAAGAAATCAATGTAACAACTTAAACTAAAAATATTTTATTTTTCAGTCAAAGGTTCTTTGAATTAAAATTTGACATTAGCCAATGATGCAAAGCAGACAAAAAATATCTCTAAAAAACACAGCAGAAGCTATAACTACTTGATTGTCAAAACTATGCAAAGGACAATGGTTATATGAGTATCTCATGTTTCCTGAGGCAATATATTTTGCCCTTTCAAATAAAATTCTATTTGTGTTTCTAACTTCCTTATATGAATTCCTTATAAATCTCTTTAAAGTGATTCTCAAGCCTTTCCTTTTGTATCAAACCATATCTGGCCTATCTCCCTAAAATAGTTCTGTGAGTCTTTGTAGAACAGTACTTAACATAATGCATTATGATTTACCCTTTTTGGTGGATGGATCATTCACTACATGGCTTGCATAGGCTCTTTGTGCATGTGTATTTTGAGGAATATCTCATTGCTTTCTGTGTAGTTTCATCTAGAAGACTATTTGACACGTTTCATCAGTATATGTATGTTTAACAGATGAATAAATGAAGTAATATAATGAAGTCCACATCAATAGAAAATGTTTTCTTTTTCTAAATAAAAAATTATATTGTTTGTAAGTAATTATATGTTATAAATTTTTCTTTGTGATTTGTACATTGAAAATTAAGTAAAATGAGTTATAAAGATCTTTTTTCATTAAGAATTTCTTATAATACAATCTTATCTCATTTTACATAGCTATCCCCATTCCCACTCCTTTCTGTGCTGCCACTTCCTCCAAGTTTCCTCCACCCTGCCTTCTCATCCTCTCCTCAGAAAGGGTCAGGCTTCCCATGAGGAGTCAACAAAGAATGACACTTCACTTTGAGGCAAGACCAAAGCCCTTCCCCCATATCTAGGCTGAGTAAGGTATATCTCCAAAAAGAATATGCTCCTAGATGCCAGTTCAAACACTAGGGGAAAATCCTGGTACCACGGCAAGTGGCTCCACAAACTGTTCAAGCCTCAGAACCACCCCCCACATTCAGTGTACCTAATTTGGTCCTATGCAGGTTCATCCAGAGTAAGTGAACTCTCATGCGCTCACGTCAGCTGTTTCTGTGGGTACAAACATCATGGTTTTGAACCCTTTGCTCATATTATTGCTCCTCCTTTTCTTGGGCTGGTCTCAGGTCTTGAGCTCAGCCCAGTGCTCACTATAGATCCCGGTATCTGCTTCCATCAGTTGGTGGTTGAGGGTTCTATGATGACAGTTTAGGTAGTCACAAGTCTGATTACAGGAGAAGGCCAATTTGGGTGTCCTTTCCATTGTTGCTTTGAGTCTTAGCTGAGGTCATCCTGGGAATTTCCCTGGTGCTGTTTCTTGATAGCCCTTTAATGACACCCTCAATCAAGATATCTCTTTCTTTTCTCTCCATCACTGCCCTTTCCCCTTGTTAAGCATCCCATGCTCTCATGTTCTTGTCCCCACTTCCCTTCATCTATTGCCCTTCACTTCTTCCTTCCCTTCCCTCCCCACAATTTTCTCAGGAGGTCTTGTCTGTTTCCCCTTCCCACGGGGATCCATGTATGTCTCTCTTAGGATTCTCCTTGTTACTTAGCTTCTCTGGGATCATAGAAAATAAACTGGCTATTTTTACTTTATGTTTAATATCCACTTAATGAGTGAACATATGGGCACATGAGACCACTTCCTAAATATAACAACAGTAGCAAAGACACTGAGAGCAACAATAAATAAATGGGACCTCCTTAAGTTGAGAAGCTTCTGTAAGGCAAAGAACATGGTCACAAAGACAAAATTGCAGACCACTGAATGTGAAAAGATCTTTTCTAACCCCTCTTTGTACAGAGTACTGATCACCAAAATATATAAATGTCTCAAAAAACTAGAAATCAGATTACCAAATAATCCAATTTAAAAATCGGGTACAGATCTAAATAGAGAATTCTCAACAGAAGAGATGAAATGGTCAAAAGACACTTAAAGAATTGATCAGCATCCTTAGTCATAAAGGAAATGCAACTCCCTTATCTGAGATACGTGACTTCAAGATACCATAATATTACACCAATTAGAATGGCCAGGATTACAAACCTCAATGAAAGCTTATGCTGGAAAGGATGTGGAGTATGGGGAACACTCATCCATTGCTGGTGAGAATGCAAACTTATACAACCACTTTGGAAATCAGTATGGCAGTTTCTCAGAAAATTGGGAAGCAATCTACCTCAGGACCCACCAGAACCTTTCTTGGGCATATACTCCAAAGATACTCAATCATACCACAATGGCATTTGCTTCTTGTGGTCATAGTAACAAGAACCTGGAAACAACATACATGCTGCTCAACTGAAGAATGTATAAAGAAAATGTGGTACATTTATACAATGGAGTACTACTCAGTGGTAAAGTAACATGACATCTTGAAACTTACTTACATGAAAATGGATGAAACTAGAAAAAAATCATCCTGAGCAAGGTAACTCAGACCTAGAAAGAGAAGCGTGATATATAAAGATCTTTACGAGTGTAATAAACACAACTGAAACAACTTTTTATACATTAATATATTTATTTGTGCATTTTTTATTGTCAGTTTGGATGATATTAGCAGTGATTTTCTTGGTCAGAGACTCTGGATAGCCTAAACTAACCTCAACATGTAATCTCCCTATTTTTAACTGTTCATTGCTGATATTACAAGTGTGTACTACTAAGCCTGCTCTGAGCCCCTTCTGAGTTTTTAAAATTACTCATTTAATTTTTTGAGATTATAACATAATATCTTCATTTCTCCCTTCAATTTCCCCACTACAATCTTCCCATATATGTCTCTAAACATCCTTTAAAATTCATGGCAAGTTTTTATGCATTTTTGTTATGTACATATGCTGCGGGAGATTACCCTCTTGCTTTCAGCCAATGGCTTCTAAGATACCTGCCCAATGTGGGGCGTGGTTTTCATTTTAAAAAGAGCCGCAGCGCTCTCCAAGCTAACTTGCTTCCAGCTTTCAT